>JARACY010005051.1:0-23687 GCA_029255725.1 Scrobipalpa atriplicella | reverse complement strand
ATTATTTAACTTGACCAAGTTAAATTTATGACTGCAATGAACTGATAATATTGACAAATATGTATTTAATCTTGTAATAGAGTAACTACTTTTCAGCTGGACTGTGGCATCCACCCAGGTTTGTCAGGGATGGATGCTCTGCCCTTTGTGGACCTGATAGAGGCTGATGAAGTAGACCTACTTCTGATTTCACAGTAAGTAAAGTACTATCAGAAAGTCACCATGGCTAGAATGTATGTTTTAAAAAAAAACTAGATTTAAATTACTACATTAATTTAAAACTCGCTATGACCTGTACATAAGAAAGACTATAGTAATTTCGTCACTCCGGCTATGGTCTCGGTAGCATAGCGGAAGTGCAATGGACCGGCAATCCAGAGGCGCAGGTTCAAATCCTGCCCGAGGTCGTGGCCCGGGGCGAATTTATTATTTTCTTTCTTTCATATTTATTTAAAACTTGTTTTTATTTAATTCAGTTTCTGCTGTAATCTCTCCATCCTTCTCTATCCCAAGCATCTATTTTCCTCATAACACCAGTGCAAACTGATAGGGGTTGTTTATTCAATGAACTTGAACAACTTTTTGCCAGGACATTCCTACCAGAAAATGAAGGTAATAAAAAATTACTATGTCCTATCCAATGTCCCTTACACTTTTTTCTTCCTTTGTTATCCACAAGTTGGTAAACACTTGAAAACCATTTTTTGTTTCTCTAGCTTGGTTTTAACTTGTTCTTCCTAGCTCATCAGGCATGTTGACTGGGTGGCTAAAATAATTCAAAACGTTTATACCTTAAAACTAATGGCAAAAATACTGTGGATCTCATTCATCATTTAAAAACAAATGCATATTTCGATTTAATAATCAAGTTAAAAATATAGAAGTTATTGATTTGAGTAGTCAATATTTACAAGCCAGTGACGTCATAAGCCTGTATTTTAATACAAAAAATCGTTTTTGACATTTCATAAAAAGTTGCTGATTTGACCAGTAGTCAAATAGCGTATTATTTTGATACGACAATTAGTTACCGAGATATAGAATTTAATATGAGCACATGGTCCGGCTGGCTTGGAGAAAACTTGTTGGGGCCCTCTGCACCAGCGGGTGCCTTAGGGGTGGTTAGGAAGCTGATTTGCGTACCTTTTCACGTTCCTCATCGTCTCACTTATGTTTTATTTGTTCCAGTTTCCACCTGGACCACAGCGGGGCTCTGCCATGGTTCCTCACAAAGACCTCCTTCAAGGGCCGGGTGTTCATGACACACGCTACCAAGGCCATTTACCGGTGGCTGGTGTCGGATTACATCAAAGTCAGGTAAATAGAAATAGAACTATTTTGTAAATAACTATTAGTTTCTGGAACGCAGCATAGATTGTGCATTGGTTATTGGTTACTATGTATCTCAATGTTTCCCTTGGTTTATTTTTTGGACTTTGTGGAAAACTTAGTAAAATCGCAGTTTTTATAAGAGTGCCATAACCACAGCAAATACATTTTCTTTACAGCAACATATCAACAGAACAGATGTTATACACGGAATCGGACTTAGAGAACTCCATGGACCGTATCGAGACCATCAACTTTCATGAAGAGAAGGATGTGCGTGGAGTGAGGTTCTGGGCTTACAACGCTGGGCATGTGCTGGGAGCCGCCATGTTCATGATAGAGATCGCTGGAGTCAAGGTAAAGCCCAATCCAGAACTTCCGATCCTAAACATTACACGGAAATCTATGATACGTCGTCGTCTCAACCAATAGACGTCCACTGCAGGAAATCTTTGTTACATACATACATACATACATAAAATCACGCCTTTATCCCTAATGGGGTAGGCAGAGCAAAAACGACCGAAAGGTCATTCCGCCACGTCTGACAAGTTTTGAGGGTTATTTCAGATGGTGATGTGCACAGGTCATGTATATTGCTATAACTAGTGACAGGTTGTCAGCCCATCGCCTAAATTGCAATACACTAAAACCCTTGAATCCCTTAGCTGGTTTTTACAGCATGCACGGGAGGAGATGCAGCTGGCACATTCTATGTTTTTCTATCTCTCCCAGTCCAGCATGGAAGAAATCTATGTTACAAAAAACTAAAAAGCGAATGTGCCTAATAATTTTGTGAATCGGTATTTTGTTGTTATGTTGGTACTCCTGTTCGAAATACCAACATATTAACAAAATACGGCAATAATGGAAATCCATACAACAGTCGTGTTTTTGCGTTCGAAATGTAAAAAAGACGACACAAATGGAATTTCAGGCGACCATTATTGTCATCTTTTTGTTTTTTTCATTTGAATATCCGTAAATAGGGCACTTCTTGTATTGTTTTTTCGTAGGGAATTTGACTATTTCCGTGTAAGGGACGGAAAATGTACTACGCGACCAAAACAATGGGGATAAAAACGCAAAGCTAATTGCAGATGGCGCCACAGTTGAGTGTTCCAAAAGAGACCAATGAAAAGACACAAAACTGACATTGATATTGATATTGACAGATTACTGACCAATCACAGGAAAAAGGAACACTCAACAGTGGCGCCATTTAGTTCTCAGTTTTTAACCCCATTAGGCGCATGATGTCCTCAAGTTCTCCATAATAATTTTCTCTGTCTACGCCGTGTACGTTTATACATACGTAGGTTATCAACTCAAAATAGCAGCATTTTGTAGCACCATTGAAGTATTGTAGCACTCCCAAATCCCAAATGCCACTCCTTTTTACCAGTTTATTATTTTATTTCAGGTATTATACACAGGAGACTTTTCAAGACAAGAAGACAGACATTTGATGGCAGCTGAGATACCTACAGTACATCCTGATGTACTTATTACTGTAAGTTTCAATATCAAAATCAGAGGTACTACCAACATTTTTTTTTAGAGCCTTACATACTTGGCAGCCATCTTGTTTTTTCTTCAAAACCTGACTTAAAAAAGAAAAATAAGTTGGCGCCAGTAATGTATGAACAAATTTTGACACACAAAATGAACTAAATTCGTGTGCCTATTTTTTTATTCTAATGATGATAACGTATTTTCTTGTAGGAATCAACATACGGTACTCATATACACGAAAAGAGGGAAGAACGAGAAAGTCGGTTCACCGGATTAGTTAGCGATATCGTACAAAGAGGCGGTCGATGTCTTATACCAGTGTTCGCCCTGGGGAGAGCTCAGGAATTGTTGCTTATTCTAGGTAAGTGATGATGATGATGTAGTATTCAACATACGGTACTCATATACACGAAAAGAGGGAAGAACGAGAAAGTCGGTTCACTGGACTTATAAGCAATGCTGCCGATTCGGTTACAGAACCAACTTAACTTATTTAAGTTTAGTCCTGTCACTTTCCTCTCGAGCGAACAGAAAAGGATGGCAGTACAGACGCACTTATTATAAACCTGTCACTTAGATCAAATGCACGAAACGAAACGCATTTTAGTCGGGACCCTTACACATCACAACTTAATTTGACTTATTTTGAGCGTTATACGTCAGTTTGACACAATTATAATTAGCTGTTGTGTTGCTGTCTCTATTTTATTAAAATTTTAGAAAGTAACAGGACTAAACTTAAATTAGTTAAGTTGAAGCTGTTTACGAATCGAGGCCAATATCGTACAAAGCGGCCTAAAGAGATGGCATTTTTTTAATTTACTTTTCATTTCTCCCCTATTTTTTTAATTCTTACATTCATACATACAGTTAGGTAGGCAGACCGTAAAACGCCTAGTAAAAGTCTTTTTAGCCATTTGATTTGATAATTTTCCCCCTCGCCATTTTGTATCATTCAATCGAGCAGCTAGTTTATCAAATAAATGTATTTCAGATGAATACTGGTCCCTCCACCCGGAACTACAAGACATTCCCATATACTACGCATCGTCGCTCGCTAAGAAGTGTATGGCGGTGTATCAGACATACGTGAACGCTATGAACGACAGGATACGCAGACAGATAGCCGTCAACAACCCGTTTGTGTTCCGACATATATCCAACTTGAAGGTAAGACTGCGTATTATACAGGGTCTAATATACTACGCATCGTCGCTCGCTAAGAAATGTATGGCGGTGTATCAGACATACGTGAACGCTATGAACGACAGGATACGCAGACAGATAGCCGTCAACAACCCGTTTGTGTTCCGACATATATCCAACTTGAAGGTAAGACTGTGTATTATACAGGGTCTAATATACTACGCATCGTCGCTCGCTAACTTGATTTAAAATTTATAATAGAAAACGCAAATACTTATGTTTTGATGTATTTATTCCAGACTTAGTCCATAAGTTTATTTGTGTAGTTAAGAGGATGGGCTGACATCCCATCACTACAGCCATTGACGATTAGCCTAAACCGTAATTGATATATGCGTGATTCTATGTGCGTGTGTTGTGGCATATTATATACAGCGTCAAACATTCTGTGGTAACTTGGTGGAAGACAGGGTAAAAAAAATACCGCGTAAATGTCTGTAATTTTTTATAGCATCATCCTTTATAAATCGTACAATTTATTATATAAAAACTCAATGAAATAAAAATTGTTATCAACCACTCGCATTCTCTTCGCCAATAGCAAACACATCAATTTCAGGCTTCACTTTATCATACAAATGTGGGAACGCACCCTCTGCTTTATACTTCTTTCTTACAACTTCATATAGCGATAGATCAAACATCTCTTCAAATTCCTTCTTAGTCATGAAGATATCAGCGTATAGAAAGGAATACCCACCGACCTGACGGGTAAACTCTTCCATTTTCCTCATAGCTACTACAGGATTATAAGGTTTCTTCTCTTTAACCTTTCCTGGCACGCCGTATACTCCTAAATCGTTGTACATTGCGTAGTTAGTCCCAGGAACTATGTATTTCGGATCAGGACGTCTTAATGTACTCGACGACGGACCGTGATCTATGATCTTACACGGGTAGACCAGCAAGGGATATTTTTCGAAAAGTTCTGTTGCCACTTCGATTTGTTTTTCCAATTCGTTTAAAGGTAGAACTATGTCCTGGAAGACCTGTTTTGTGAAAGTGTAAGCGCGTACTCCGGGTGTCGTTGTGAATTTCAGAAATGCTGGTTTTGGAGGCAAAAGCCAACCAAAGAAGAACCTAAACAAAGGATGGTTCCCATACGATAACATGTCTTCGACTACCCAGAAAATCGCTCTGTTATGTCTCAGCAAATAGTCTCTTAGAGGTATCAATTCTGTTTTCTCCTCGTCTTCTTTCAAGAAGCTTTCCACATGTTTGTAGAACCAGGGTTTGTACCATCTTGAGCACTTATTCACTGGTATAAACTCATCGTAGTGGGAATAATCTCCCGTCATAATCACTGCTTCGTCTTTGCTAAATATAGTTCCTTCGATATAATCAGGGAAGACTTTAGGCTCTTTCTCATAAGCACCTGATAACGCTCGTAACATATGGCAGTATTCTCTATGTCCTTTAACAGGAGTGTATGTCAACTTTATAAACGGTTTCACTTTGACAATCTTCAAGGTCAGAGCGACGAGGAACCCTAAGCTTCCGTGGCTCCACGGCAGGGCTTTGTATAGATCAGCGTATTCGTTGTCCTTAGTGGCCGTTACCAAGGAACCGTCGCCGAGAACGACCTCGTAGCTTTCGATGGTTTCGTGGTAGAGGCCGGCCTTGTGCGAGTGTGTTGACATTCCTGTGCCGAACGCCAGACCTGAAAATTACATAATAGCGTTAAAAAATCAGAAATAAAAGTAGTGACCATTTGAGAGAGGGATTGGTACTTAATGATACAGGTATAGACTTGGTCTTACCTCCTAAAGTAGCATCCACCAACTCGATAGTCACAGCCAACGAATACCCCTTCGGTATTAAATACTCCGTAATATCCCCTATAGTGACCATAGGCTCCACCCTCACGGTCATATTCTCCTCATCCAGTGACAGTATGTCGTAGAGTGGGATTGGCACTTGATAGTGCAGGTGTTTTTCGAAGAAGGTGGTGGATAGGGATAGCCAGTTGGGGCGAGATGTGCAGAGTAGGCGACGATTTTCTGGGGGGAGTCTGTTCCATTGTTGGACCTGGAAAACAAGTCGAAATAATAAATGTACAAAATATTTGCTGAACATACGATAGGGTCTGAACCTACCAATGAAACTAAAGACTTTCCCCGAGTAACAGATCGAAATATTCGATACTATTCTAAAACCCAACCACATTTGTTCTTACGCACCTTATTCTGAATCTCCCTGACAGAGCTGTCATGTTTATAAGGCGCGTTGTTGATCTTGGTCCACCATGCTCGGATCCTCAACAGCACCGTGAACAGGAAGCTGGCTGGGAGACAGAAGAACGCCACCACTAGCTCCCTGTTCTCTTCTAGCCAGGGTATCACGCGGGCTTTTAGTGAGTCTGGCAACATGGTTGGATCTGATCTGAAATTATATTTTTTTTTTAGTTAGGACAGTACAAGCTGAATCACCAGATTGTCTGACAATTGAGATGTTTCCCTTTGTCGAAAGGCATGCTAAGCCGTCGCTGTACGTTTAACTTTTCTATTTATTAATTTTTTAATTTTATAAAATTCCTATAATCTCATTTCATTTCATTTACCAACCGTAAGGTAATAAATTTCAGTTCCTTTTTCGTACTGAACTATCACATTATACTCTACATCCGTGTTTATTAATCAAATCAAGCAGTAATCTAATTAATTATAATGATAGGAATTGTTTAAAAGATAAAGTTTATTTATGACCTGTTGCAAGGCAAAAATATTTAAAGGCGAAAGATATTTTGTTTTTTATTGTTACTACTACCAGACCAGACCGACTAAAAAAGTCACTCTAAAAAATAGTTAAAAAGCTCGAAATAACTAATTTTTTTTTTAAATAGCACGGAAATTATCTTAATCCCAGTGGAAAACTCTTTAACCCCGAGTGTGAAAACACAATTTAATAAGAAAAGCTAGTTTTTCCATAAATACATTCCAAAACACATCAGTGAATAGGTATAACTTAGCAAACACCGGTCAATAACCTCAAAAAACACTCAAAACTGCGCATCCTTGTCCTATTTCATATAGTCCAGATAAAACTATAAATAAATAAAGATGGTGACACTCACCTCCATACACTTTGAACTTATTATGAACACTAATAATTACCCCGTCTGGAGTCTACCGATAACAAAATGTTATCCTCCCTTATCCAAGAGATTGTTTTTACACTGCACTATTCACAGCTTCACTCTACATTGACGATTGACTTCTACAAAACCAACTTTGTACGATACATTTTATAAAGACACGCGGTAATGTATGCGATAAAAATATACTTTCATGTTAATGCTCTTTATATTATCGTTTTTGTTATTATTCTTTATGGTTATCGTTTATCTGCTATTTATTATGATATCATTAGTTATTAAATCAAAATTATCTGTACTGGAGATATACCTAAGATTAGCTAGGAAGACTAACTTTGATAACTATTACAAAATTTTAAAGAAATGCGAAAAAGTCTTAAGAAAAAGCTAGCATAAACCGAACTTAGTATAAACCGGAACAACTACAATATACTAGGCATTCTTATACGATACACAGACACGACCTTGAATAAACACAATGAATGTAAATTTAAATGGCGTATCATGTTTACAGCTGGGGCGTAGCAATTTAAACCTTATTATTTTGGTTTAAGACCGACCAAGAATGTTCGTCTATGTTGTTAGATAAATTTTGATAGAGTTGCTACGCGTACAGTTGCTATCTGTCTAAATTATGTTCATTAATTATTTATTTTATGATTGTCCTTAAAATTTGTATGGAAGTATGTTTATTATTTCTTTGACGGTCTAACTAAATTCAATAATCTCGAGGACTAGTTTTAGGCATTTTTATAGGCATGTGTAAGTTACTCTAGGATATTCGCGAAGATTTTAATTATTAAATCTTCCTACGTCACATACAAAAACATCATCGTCATCAAGAGCCTACGCTGAATTTAGGGCGATCGGGCCTTAGTCGATCACGTGGGCCCAGTACGGGTGGATCCAGTACGGATTGATCATACATACTCACGCTTTTATCCCCTGCGGGGTAGCGTAGGAAGGCGTTTTCGCAGCTTCTGTTCTGACAAATATTGAGGGCAATGATAGATTGAAATGCGTGTCGCTAAGGTACACGAAATCCTCTTTCTGACTTCTACTATACAGTCTGCCCGGGAGGAGAAGCAGCTGGTACATGTTTTTCTATCGCTTCCAGTCCAGGAAGATTATAGATATTCAAAACTTTGAAGTTTGACATTCTCTGTTATCTTGTTGCAGGGCATAGACCATTTCGAGGACATCGGTCCATGCGTGATAATGGCGTCTCCCGGTATGATGCAGTCGGGTCTGTCGAGGGAACTGTTCGAGTGCTGGTGCACCGATCCCAAGAACGGTGTCATTATTGCTGGTAAGGACTATTCTTCCTTAAAAAATTATGACATAGCCCCCCCCCATACTCATCACGCTTGGCAGGCTAAGGTGCAGGGATTGTATCCCTTGGTGCAAGATGCTGGTAATGTATACCTTGGTGCAAGATGCTGGGAATGTATCCCTTGGTGCAAGATGCTGGTAATGTATACCTTGGTGCAAGATGCTGGGAATGTATCCCTTGGTGCAAGATGCTGGTAATGTATACCTTGGTGCAAGATGCTGGGAATGTATCCCTTGGTGCAAGATGCTGGGAATGTATCCCTTGGTGCAAGATGCTGGTAATGTATACCTTGGTGCAAGATGCTGGGAATGTATCCCTTGGTGCAAGATGCTGGTAATGTATACCTTGGTGCAAGATGCTGGGAATGTATCCCTTGGTGCAAGATGCTGGGAATGTATCCCTTGGTGCAAGATGCTGGGAACATATCCCAGGGAACGTTATGCTGGATTTCCTTGGTCTCCTTTTACGGCATCCGCGGGGATATACTGGGTAATACTATTTTCAGCCGGCATCATGATGTTTTGATTCTAGTTATTTATGTCCCTCAGCATTTGGTGGCAGGGTTTTGTGAAAAAGATACGACGCTAATGATATTTTTCCTCTAGGTTACTGTGTAGAAGGCACGCTAGCTAAGACGATCCTCTCTGAACCCGATGAGATCACATCAATGTCCGGACAGAAATTGCAGCTGAAGATGTCCGTCGACTACATATCGTTCTCAGCGCATACTGACTACCAGCAAACTTCAGAGTTCATCAATATCTTGAAGCCCCCACATGTGGTAAGTATTGAATCCATCTGCTATCTCCCTACTATTTCAGGCTCAGGCACCACCATCTAGCGCTGGACTCGATATTTGCCAGGCGGGTTAGCGAGAACAGTGAATACATAACATAAATACATAAATCACGCCTTTATCCCTAATGGGGTAGGCAGAGCGTCAACGACCTAAAAAAAGGTCGTTACGCCTCGTCTGACAAGTTTCGAGGGTTTTTTAAGATAGATCTGTATTAGTATATTGCTGTAGTGACAGGTTGTCAGCCCATCGCCTAAATTACAATATACTGAAACCCTCAAATCCCTAAGCTGGTTTTTACAGCATGCCCGGGAGGAGATGCAGCTGGCACATTCTATGTTTTTCTATTGCTCCCAGTCCAGCATGGAAGAACAGTGAAACATAAGGATAAATAAAATAATGTACTTTCGGATTTATCAGTCTCCTTTTACGAAACCCACTAGAAGGAACTTCCACGCTGGACTGGTAGCGATAGAATAACATAGAATGTGCCAGCTGCATCTCCTCCCGGGCATGCTGTAAAACCAGTTACGGGATTCAGGGGTCTCAGTGTATTGTAATTTAGGCGATGGGCTGACAACCTGTCACAACAGCAACATACAGATCTATCTTAAATAACTCTCACCCCTAGTCAGACGTGGCGGAACGACCTTTGTTTAGGTCGTTGACGCTCTGCTTACCCCGTTAGGGATAAGGGCGTGATTTATGTATGTATGTACAAAAAGAAATGTGATTCTTTTTATACACGGTATCCAAATTCATACGTACATACATACATACATAAAATCACGCCTTTATCCCTATTGGGGTAGGCAGAGCAAAAACGACCTAAATAAAGGTAATTCCGCCACGACTGACAAGTTTTGAGGGTTATTATACAGGTGATTATGTATATTTCTATAGTGACAGGTTGTCAGCCCATCGCCTAAATTGCAATACACTGAAACCCTCTATTCCCTTAGCTGATTTTTACAGCATGCACGGGAGGAGATGCAGCTGGCACATTCTATGTTTTTCTATCACTCCCAGTCCAGCATGGAAGTAAAATTCATATGTCATGTACAAATTCTTGCGATTTCAGGTGTTAGTCCACGGAGAACAGAATGAGATGTCTCGATTGAAGGCGGCTTTACAACGGGAGCACAGAGGGAAAATCGCCATACATACTCCGCGAAACACACAACTACTGTCACTTACCTTCAGGGGAGATAAGACTGCTAAGGTAAAGTGTTTGGGTGGCCTTAAATAGTAGATTGTTGACCAAGGGTTGTTATACATCAATGGGGAGAAAAACTGGGAACTAAATGGCGCCACCAGCGAGTGTTCCTTTTTCCTGTGATTGGTCAGTAATCTATCAATGTCAATGTCAATATCAGTTTTGCGTCTTCTCATTGGTCTCTTTTGGAACACTCGCTGGTGGCGCCATCTGCAATTAGCTTTGCGTTTTCCTCCTCATTGGGTACTTGACTGGGTAGCTTAAAAAATTCAAAACGTTTATACTTAAAACTGATGGCTTAAAATATCGTGGATTTCATTCATCATTTAAAAAAAAATCATATTTAAATTTTAATAATCGAGTTAAAAGTATATAAGTTATTGATTTGAGTAATCAATATTTACTAAAATGTGACGTCATAACTCACTATTTTCATACAAAAAAGCGTTTTTGACATTTCATAAAAAGTTGCTGATTTGACTAGTTGGAAAGTAGCCAATTGCATACGAGGGTATTGGCGCCCTTTATAATAAGGTGCTACAAAATAAACTGTAAAAGCGATATGTGCATTTCAGGTGATGGGTTCTCTGGCCGTCGAACCACCGGAACCTGGTCGGCAACTGCAGGGTGTTCTGGTGAAGAGGAACTTCAATTACCACATCCTCGCGCCTTCTGATCTCAACAGTAAGTTCCAAAATACAGGAGGTTCCTACAGAAAGTTCTGCCTCCGAACGTTTCGTGTACGCCCAGCAGTGGAATGACGTCAGCACATTAGTAAAAAAAAAAAGTCTATTTTCTTTTTGTTATTTTACGTTTGTGTCCTAAGTTGCCTGGAGGATATAGCTGCTAAGCAATAAGACCGCCTAATGAAAAGTTTATTTTAAAAGAATAAAATTAGAAGAGTTGCTTTTTTGACGGGAAGTTACGTCATATCTTTGAATCCCAAATACCTCAGTGTCTAAAAACCAAAGTGTATAATCAGTGTGTGTTACCAGTGATGACATATGGCAGTGAGACGTGGCCCCTGAATATTGGCCTCATAAAAAGGCTCGCAGTCGCTCAGCGCGCGATGGAGAGGGCTATGCTCGGAGTTTCGTTACGCGATATGATTAGAAACGAGGATATCCGTAAACGAACCAAAGTAGCCGACATAGCACGCAGGATCAGCAGGCTGAAGTGGCAGTGGGCTGGCCACATAGCTCGTAGAACTGATGACCGCTGGGGTCGAAAGGTTCTGGAATGCCAGCCACAATATGTCGGAAGGCACAGCGTGGGACGGCCTCCTACCAGGTGGACCGATGACCTTGTGAAGGTTGCGGGCAGAGGTTGGATGCAGTCGGCCCAAAACCGTACTCTGTGGAGAACCTTGGGGGAGGCTTATGTCCAACAGTGGACGTCTCACGGCTGATGATGATGATGATGATGAGTTGCTTTTTTCCGCAGAATACACGGAGCTGACTCAGTCGGAAGTGTCCCAGCGGCAGTCCATCCACTACGCGGGTTCGATTCCCCTGCTGAGACATGTCGTCATGCAGGTAATTGTTAACAAGAAAGAAGCTTACAACGTACCAGAAACCTGATACTCAAGAAATTAAAAATATAACTGGCTTCTCCATAAAAATAGGCTTGTTTCCTGGGTGGCTAAAAAAAATTCAAAACTTTTGTACTTAAAACTGATGGCTAAAATATTGTGGGTCTTATTCATCATTTTCAAAAAAATGCTCATTTAGATTTAATAATCGAGTTAAAAATATAGAAGTTGTTGATTTGAGTAGTCAAGTATTTACGAGGAGTCCAAGAGGAGTCAACGAGGAGTGACGTCATACCTCGCGATTTTCATACAAATAAGCGTTTTTGACATTTCATAAAAAGTTGCTTTTTTGACAAGTAGGAAACAAGCGGATTGTCTGATTGAGGTGGTTTTGCATCGGAAAGTCAATATTTTTTTCATATACTGGTTTGCTGTCCCTTGCACCCCGTATATTACACACCAGACCTTGGAAAGAGACAAAGTCGTTTGAAAGTCGTCATAATACACGATAGAGATGACGCCCTGAGCCACTCTACGAACTTAACCGATGTGCAGTATACAGGATGTTAATTTAATAGACTGCCATAGCTTAGAGGGTGTTTCAGTAACGTAAAAGGAGCCTGAAAAAATTCAAAAAATAAACTAACACAAAAAATAAAACGAAAGTCGGCAGGTATTTATAATGATTCCCAGAGCTGCGTCTAGCTCTCGCGCTATAACACTTAAAAAAGGTATAGTTACAATCCCGCATCGACCAGTGATAGCGACTCGCGCGGGCTCGGTTATAGCGTGAGAGCCAGACGCAGCTCTTGGAATCATAATAAATAAATACTTTTGGTTTTTTTTTTTTTTTTAATGGGCTCCTTTAACGTTACTGAAACACCCCCTAAAATTAAATTAACACCTTGTATATGGCCCCAAACTGTACCAACATATTAATTTTCATACGTTGTCCTATATTTTGTTGTGATTTGTTCAGTTTCCCTAAAATGTGAGCAGTTTATTTTATTACATGTATTTATTTGCAGCTGGCCGGGCCGGTGGAGTTTGTGAGCGAATCAAAATGGCGGCTGTACGGGTGCGTCGACCTCACCATCGACAACCAGATGATCATACTAGAGGTAGGTCTTCTTCTTGTGCTGTCTAGTGTCTACACTCACGAAACTCAACCTCAATTCCAAGCGCTAAGTCACCTTAAGAATAGGGAATAAGCATGACTTTTTTTAAATTATCAGTCAGAATTGTTGTCACCATACAAAAATAAAAGAATTTTGGTGAAAGAATTTTCACCAAATACTCATTAGTTTACGAGTTATAATGCTTTAAAGTCGTCGGTTAAAAAGAGAGATCCGAACTGTTATGTGACGTCACATAACAGGACCGCCATACTACTTCCATATAAAATGTCGTTTCGAAGAGAGGGATAGATAGACTAGCTTTATGATGGTATATCTTCCATGCTGGACTGGGAGTGATAGAAAAACGTAGAATGTGCCAGCTGCATCTCCTCCCGTGCATGCTGTAAAAATCAGCTAAGGGAATCGAGGGTTTCAGTGTATTGCAACTTAGGCGATGGACTGACAACTCGTCACTATAGCAATGTACATAATCATCATCTGTATTAGCCCTCGAAACTTGTCAGACGTGGCGGAACAACCTATGTAGGTCGTTTTTGCTCTGCCTACCCCATTAGGGATACAGGCGTGACTTTATGTATGTATGTATATCTCGGTGATTTTTTAATCAATTTAATTTCTGTTTTCACTGTTATTATTATAATTTACGATATTTTTTATAAATAAGTTCAGATACGGATAATATTTTATATGCATGTTCTCTATTACCTGATGAAAGTTGTTCAGTTTCGTTGACTGAGTAACCCCTATTAGATTCTGGTACGCTGTCCCTTACACCCGGTATAACAGTTTTTAAAGTAAATGTTTCTTTTGTTTTACAATAGTTCCACTATAGTTATGATCCTGGTCACGGCACCAAATTGTAACTATCCCTTTTTTCATGTGTTTTTTTGCATTTATAGTGTAGTGTAGTTGTAATAGTATAGTTGTAAAATTATATGCAAGATGTCGCTAGTGTCCAGTATATGACGATCTAAGAAACAGCCAGTCACTAACTTCGCCGCTCAGGATGAGAGCCGTAGCCTAGTTGGTTATGGCGTTTGGACGGTATTCCAAAGACGCAGATTTAAATCCTGTCAAGATTCATTGTTTCTCATATTTTATAATTACCCCCCTATTGTTCCAGTGGCAAGCGCAGCCCGTGACGGATATGTACGCGGACGCGCTGGTGGCCGCCATCTTGAGCGCGTCGTCACTTCCGGCGCCCCGACACCTGCCGCTCGCGCCCAAACTAGACCGGATGCATTTCAAGGTACCTACTTTACAAGAGATATTTTTTTTGTTTATATATGTATCCATGCACTTACCCTCGACTTCCATGCTGGACTGGGAGTGAGAGAAAAACTTAGAATGTGCCAGCTGCATATCCTCTCGGGCATGCTGTAAAAAAACAGTTAAGGGATTCGAGGGTTTCAGTGTTTTGCAATTTAGGCGATGGGCTGACAACTTGTCACTATAGCAATATACGTAATCATCTGTAATAAAATAACCCTAAAAACTTTTAACACGTGGCAGAACGACCTACCTTTATTTAGGTCGTTTATTCTCTGCCTACCCCGCTACGGATATAAGGGGTATGTATGTATGTTCATTTAATTATTTTATTTCAGGAATGTGTAATAGAAATGCTGCAGGAAATGTTTGGCGAAGACTCAGTTCCTAAGATGTTCAAGGGAGATAAGCTTTATGTTACTGTAGACGACAAGAGAGCTGATATCGACCTGATGAATATGGTAAGTTTTCATCGAGATACATTTCTTGGTCATCATCATCATCTTCCTAGCCTTTTTCCCGTATCTCACGGGGTCGGCTACCTAATCTAGGTGATTGAACGAGGGGTACTGGTTTTTACACAGCGACTGCCATCTGACCTCCGCAACCCCAGAAGGGAAACCAGACCCAATCCTAGATTAGGTTACACACAACCTTTGAATTTCTTTTTGGTAACTTCGCAAAATGTTCCTTTCTTATAATGACCCTTTCGGGAAAACGTCTCTTTCGCAAAATGTTCCTTTTTTGATAGATCTAGTTCAAATCGTGGGCCCTGCTGAAAAGAAAATTTTCAAAGGGGCATTTTGCGAAAGGGATATTATGATAAAGGGACATTTTGCGACTAAGGGAAATTATGCGAAAGGGACAGTATGATAAAGGGAAAGGACATTAATGATAAAGGAACATTTTGCGAAAGGGACATTTTACGAAAGTGACGTTTTGCGAAAGGGACATTCTGCGACGAAAAGCTTTTCTTATGCTACGATTTAATTTCCGCAGGAGGTGTCGTGCCCGGAAGACAGTTCCTTTGAGCGCATCGTCCAATCAGCGCTGAGCAAGCTGTACAGTGCGCTCGCACCGGTGAAGCCGCCGCCCCCGCCCACAGCTATCAATGAATTGTAAACATAAATAATATACTCCTCCCAACCGATTTTCGGTGACGGCGGCCAATCTCCCAGAGATCGGCCAACTGCGCGGGACTAGTTTTTAGTGTCAAAGTGTTTGCACAACACTCAAATGCACTCTCTATTCCTTCAATCTCTTATTCTGATGGGACAGACTGACTGACACGACCAGAGAGAAATCAGGCGCAGGACCGACTATTTACATGCCCATCCGACAGCATGGATCATCTTAATTTTCTGACAATCACATTTTCAATTTAAAAACAGACTGGACGAACATCAAAAACTGTCGTAGCAAATCAAAAAATTAATCGTAAATAACTAAAGTGAACTATAAGTACTATTATAGTGACGAACTTGAACAGTGATTGAGATACAGGCGTTATCAGTTGTTTCAACTGCCTGCCTGTTCAAAATAATTATAATAATCAGGTGATCAGCCTAATAAAACTAGAAAAAACAACACAAAGTCATTGTCCCCCACCTGGAATCGAACCCGGGACCTCCTCGTGAGCCCATGGCTCAGACCGCTAGACCACGGAGGCAGTTGTAAATATAAGTACTGTTGTGATTGTGAGACTGGCATTGTATTAATTTGATGCAAGAATTTAAATGTATTTTTATGTTCAATTTCTTGTTTTTCTGCATAAAATATTATACAATGTGTAACATCAAAGGCGGATTCGGGGGGGGGGGGGGGGGGGGGCGTCCCCCCCCCAGACATACTTGTGCCCCCCCCCCCAGACATACTTGTGCCCCCCCCCCCCCCCCTCAGAACCCAAATCCTGGAGTGCGTTCACGCATGCACCTAGGGGAAACCGTTAGAGCGGACTTTTAATCTGACAGCTCGCGTAAACCCTCGTTCATGCACTCACTTGCACCTGTCAGGATGAAATTTCCCCTGACAGGCGCTTCAGAACGGGGCTTTATCAACTGTCAAAGTGAAAAGTTCCCCTAAGTTTGCGCTAACCGTGCGCCCGTGAACGTACCCCTAAGTTTGCGCTAACCGTGCGCCCGTGAACGTACCCCTGGATCCGGGTAAGGGTATATGCGTCGTGAAATGTGTGAATCTACCCATGAAAGTAAATATCCCTAAGGAACATAAGTCGAAATACGATAAAAAAATTGACTTCCCATATATTATATTCCTAAATGCGCTATCAGTTGAAGAATTTTGCATGGAAGATCAATTTTTTTTTGTTTTTTGACCTATGTTCCTTGGGGAAAGTTGTTCAGTTTCATGGGTAGATTCACACCTTTCACGATGCAACTACCCTTTTTGTTACATGTTGTAAAAATACGAGTTTTATTTCATATATTCATAATCATATTTATTTATTGCATTCATAAATGTTAGATACAGTTGTTATTAGTATACATAGATAGTACTACATAATGATACCCTTTATTTATGAGTTACAAGGGCATAGCAACATGATATGAGAGAACACTTATTAGTTATATTAGGTATACAGTGGTGCTAATTCAGGACGCACTATTACTAATTCTAATTCTTATTAGCGCTGTCACTTCTTAACTTTGACATAAGAATAGGATAGCAAACAAACATTAATTACTACTAAATAACTAATTTTACGTAATTTAAGCACTCAGTCTTATGTCAGATTAGGAATGTCAAAGTCACGTGTTTGTTTGCCATCCTGTTCTTATGTCAAATATACGAAAGTGACAGCGCTACTAAGAATTAGAATTAGTAACTGGATGGCGTGAATCGAGGCCAAAACTTATTAACTACTTTATCATTAATTATTAATCAGGGACTTATTCCAGTAACTTGGGTAATAATTATCTCATGCTCTCTACACTCGCGATAGATATGAGTTAAATTAATTAATAGGAACCTTAATCACATTGTTTCTGTCGCTTGCTTATAATTATTATATAAAAATCGAGGCAGACTTTCCAGGTACGAGTACCTCTACTAATGGTATGCAATTTTTCAGTAAATTTTATTCTTTTACCATAATTCTATTTTCTATGCTTTTCGAACTATTATTTCAAATCAATGCCTTGTACAGGCTCTGTCGCAAAGTGCACTTCCACTGTTATGCTGTCATCTTTAATGTATTTATTGTCTGGATCAATCAGCTTACTCCATTCAATGAATTGGGTGTATCCCCAATCAGTTTCTTTTGTGCAGAATATATGTTCATAGGATCTTTTGAATATTGAATTTTTACAGGAAACCGAGTGCTGCAGTTGCAGATCAACTTTGGCTTTACATGACCAACCCTTAGTTTCTGTGGGCAAGCTGTCTGCATTACAATATAAGAATAATCCTAGGAACTCCTGTGATATCTCATTTTCGCGACTTGCCATAATCCTCCAGGACAAATTGCGTACATAACATGGAGGCGAGAAAACCTTTTTCCCAATAGTCATACTTGTAACATTATCAAATGTGTGAATTAAAGTTGCTGCTTCTCTGATTCTTGGTTCTCTTACACATGAAAATCCCTTTGGCATTGGCAAGCTAGTATTGGGAGAAAACATGTGGATAAATAAAGCACTTATCTCCTCTTTAGACAACACTGTTGTACTTTCACCAATTTTTGCCAAGTCATTTGGAGTCATAGAGAGAAAACGAATCTCTTCTATTACACCTTTTAGAATTCTTCTTGCATCTTCTGGTTTCTTTGTGGTTGAGCGTGCAGATTCCATTTCTGAAAATCTTGCAATATTGCTATTATCAGCTTCATTGCATGTTTCCAAGTATTTTTTTCCGAGATCAACTTTCCCCATGCTGGGCTCTGATGCCAGATTTTCACTATCATCGGACTTAAAGTTTTTGTTATGAGCATAATCCAGCAAAGCGTTAAAGAGATCCACCTCACTATTTATATTGAGAGTGTCCATAGAGACGATTTTCTTCAAAGTATTACTATCACAGCATACCGAAAATCAGGGCTGTTCAGGATCAGTTCGGTTTTAGTACTGAATTCTTCTAAACACTTTTCTTCAAGTAATTTTTCGCCATAGAAACAGGCAAATTCATAAATATGGCACACACTATTTGGATTCTTTAAAGCTTCTAAAAGGTAATTGAGACACTTCTTCTCAAGGTGAACTAAAATATACTTATTGGCAGCTTTGTACAGGCTAATAGCAGCTTCTGCATCAGGAATATCAGCCTCGTCTGTATATATGTAACTTAATAAAGCAGAAAATGTAGGACGATCTATGTCACTAATATCAACAGGACCTTCTTTGTCCCCAACGTTGCCATAGAACATGGCAGCGAAAACTGGAGAAGCCATAGCAAGGATGAGTTTGTGCGCATACAGACAGTTGTTCGAGGCTCCTGCGCCAGCGCTGGTTGGAAACTGGAACGAGCAGTCGGCCCAATCGCTTGAATGAAGCAGGTGCGCTGATCGCAGCCGTATTTCTGGATAATTTACTTGCCAGTCAGTAGATTCTTCACTTCGGGGAGCCATCTTTCAGTCTTCGACACACGGAATACTTTTACTTTGGTACCTACTCCTGGCTTCGACACGGGCAATCACGATTTACCTCAGTAGGTGAATCCTTGAGGTGAATGCACGGTCAATGAAACATCCACCGTTCAACCAAAGACTTATAATATAAACCAAAGAGAATGTAAATAAAACTAGATATAAACTGAGGTTAAAAACGCGGCTTGATCATGAACTAAAACTAGAACCAAGGAACATATATCCCTACTAGAACATTCTCATAACACGACACGACACTACTGTTATTTTATTGTTGTTACTTTTAAAAGTGCGGGATGGCAATATCCAATATCAGTAAGAGTGAAAGAAATGGCACGAATGACAGGAAATGTTTGACGACGTGAGCCGAGCGTTTTCGGACTTTCCGGGGACTTCCCGGTATTCCGACGCTCACACACTATGCCGCCGGCACTGTCGCCGACCAAGCCGCGCGGCACGTAGGCTTCCTTTGAAAGACGGGCGCGCGGTACTCAGCAGATTTTTTGAAATTGCCGCTCTACTTTCGTGGAGAGCTTTCGCTGGCCAGCAAGGAACATATACCTATACCCCCTCTAGCCTGGCCAGACTCTAGCTGTAAAACGCCTTACGCACCATCCATCCTGCTGTACGTCCCGCCAAGGTCATGCACGATGCACGACGAAAAACGACAGTGAATAGGCTTGACGTACGTCAATAATTATTATTATTACCTTGCTGGATGTGCTGGAGTGCGTTCACGCATGCACCTAGGGGAAACCGTTAGAGCGACTTTTAATCTGACAGCTCGCGTAAACCCCCGTTCATGCACGCACTTGCACCTGTCAGGATGAAATTTCCCCTGACAGGCGCTTCAAAACGGGGCTTTATCAACTGTCAAAGTGAAAAGTTCCCCTAACCTTGCGCTAACCGTGCGCCCGTGAACGTACCCCTGGATCAATTTTGCGTCCAGCAAGCGCCCCCACTACCGCGACCGTCCAGCAGATGGATAGTGAGTAGCGCTGACGTACGTCACAGGGTTGCCAGATTGGGCGATTTGTCGCCGTTCGGGTTACTTCAGGGCCTCCAGTTTCGACAAGAAAACGTTAAAGCCTCATACAAATAATGAATGGCGTTTGGGCTACTCAAAATCCGACATTGGGCGACAAGAAAACGTTGAAGCCCATACAAATTAGCCCTTTTGGGCTACTTCCGATACAAAGTTTGGCGACTTAGACTCGCGGGCATCTGGCAATACTGGTACGTCTGATTCATAAGCTGGCTGTACAGCAAATTTTTCGTGCACGATGGTTACTGTTTAATAGGTCTGTGACGATGGTGCGTATGCTTCATCCAGCGCCGTGGCCTTGGCGGGACGTACAGCCGCGATGGATAGTGCGTAGCCGGCTTCACTCTCAAAAATCTCTCGATTAAGCCTGCTGCACACTGTGCCGCCGGGCAACACGCGGCATGGCATGCCGGCGGGACACGCGCGCGGCTTATAAGAACAGTAATTATGTTGATGTAACTTGTCGATATAGACGTCTGTAGCACGAGAGGTTTTTTTTTTCATATTTCGAAGTACCTACCTATATGTTTCATAGAGAAAGTTTACCGGTTTCATAGTATAAACAAGCCCTTTTAATTTCTTTGGTGAATGAAAAATCACGCTGTTGGTACTATAACGGGTGTTAATTTAATTGCGTGCCATAGCTTAGGGGTGTTTCAGTAACGTAAAAGTAAAACGAGCCCATGAAAAATATTTAAAAATATCTACAAAATGGTAGCTTCGTAAAACGCCTGTAAGGCGGGCGGTGCGCACACTAGGCTACGCGCAACGGACCATAGACAATATCCGCCCTATGCGGCGTATTCCGCCGCAGCAGTTTACCGCCTAAGCCTATAACTAACACTATACAATACACGTAGCGCCGAGCCCAATGTGAACACCGCCTTAAGGGTAATTTTTAGGTAGATAAAAAAAAAAAACGAGAATAGCTTATAAACATAAGTTTATTGGTTTAATCTTCCTCCTCATCAGCGTTGCCGCCACCGCTCTGTCCCTTGCGCAGGTTCTTCCTCTTGACACGTCCGGGACGGCCGCCCCCGAACGGAGACTTGAGCGAGAAGTCAATGTGTTTACCAGAGTCCAGGCGGACGATGAACGATGGGATGTTCACTACTTGCTTGCGGACACTAGAAGAAAAACAAATTGTCAGATATAGTTGAACACCATTATAAAATTAATAGGCTTTAGAATTGATGAAATAAACAGAACAGGACATGGTCTATTAGCCAAATGCAAACTTTGAATAAAGAGATCTGTTTCAGAAGCCTTATGTTTGTGCTGGCAAAGGATTTATGTATTTTTGGATCCTTTGGTCTTAGTACAATTTTATTTCAATCTATTACATGAGAATTATTTCTAGTTTCAATGGTCAACAATGGTCATACAGGCAATGGTATTCCTTCCATAGCATTATTCTAAGTTTAAACTAACAATTTAGTCAGTTTTATACATTACCTGCAGTCACAGCTCATAAGAGCATACAAATATTTCAAGACATTGAACTCTACAAGCGAGATTCAAGTGGTCTTTTAGAACAATTTTCATGTTCACATTCAAGTGTCATAGCAGCCCACAGCCGCCATAGGTCACGCTACCTGCATTTTAGGCAAGTATGGTTTCAATTACTTTGAAAAGCTGTAAAAGTTCCAATTACAATATTTGCAGTGCTTTTTGAATGTCAGAAAGTTTAATTAAGGGAAACAAGACTTTATGAAAAGAATGGTTTTTGTTTGTAACTTACCGGATATGCCTTTGTCTGATCAAAATACGGGCGTGATGGATTGACTTAGCAAGACCAGCCTTGAAGACCTGGGTCTGCAAACGGCGCTCCAAGAAGTCCTCAATCTTCAGACCAAGCACGTAATCGAGCTTCATCTGCTTCTCATCCAGCACTCCGATCCTCACCAAACGACGGAGAAGGGCGTTTCCTGAAATAATTAAATAAAATATTGAGTTTGTTGGAAAATGTATTGACAACTATTTGATGATGAAAAGGTTTGTCAGTTGATATAAGGGTGGTCAACAGCATTATGTCAGACAAGAGGTTGCCAGTTAATTATCATCATTTCAAAAATGTGTTAGAGAATATAAATTTTGTCTAAATAAGCTCTGCAAATTATATTGTTGCATAGCCTTAATCTACATATGTGATCTTTAGGTAGGTACTGTATAACATCTACAAGACATCTATAAATCAAAAACACATGTACCAAACAAGTACATAAAGACCATGGTGTCAAAAAAAGACTAACCTTCGAACAGCCTCTTAGGGTCCTTCTCTTCCAGGGTCAGCAGCTCACGGGCAGCCTTACGGATGCGCGCGAGGGTGTACTTGACCCTCCACACTTCACGCTTGTTCCTCAGACCATATTCTCCGATGATCTTCAACTCCTGGTCGAGACGCGCCTTCTCGAAGGGACGACGCGGGGTGACATAGGTCTTTGAGAAGACCGAGGGCACTCGGTTGTTCACCATTATGGCGAGCTGAAAGTTTTAGCGGTTAGGATTAGGTTTTTACTTTTTTTGTGGAATTCGACGAATAAATCAAGTTTAACTATAAAAGAAAGTATGTAATGTTGGCTTATAGCTGTATTTTATTAGTTTAAGGGGGTTTGTTGCCGCAAACAAGTTGCAAACGTAAACGACTGAGCATGCTAAACCCACAACATACTCAGCGGTTATTACGACTGGGAATCATTGCAAACGGCAATACTGTAGCCTTATGTGTCCATACATGATGGTTATTAAAAGATCACCATGCTCTACTATAAGGCAAATACAACATGACATGTACGAAGATATTGAGGTTAGATCACAAAGACAATCCATTTGAATCTCAAAAATATTTCACTAATTACCAAATATTATAACACAGAACACTACAACAAAGATGTTTTATAGGAAATCAGCAATGATTTTACAAATAATTCACAGAACTAACACATATTTCACAATAATCACCTCGTTTCGCTATACGGCTCGCCGGAAAAAGAGAAAGAATCTGTCAATTTAACACCACAGACTATTCAAATTTACGGTTGCCATTTAAAAATGAAAATTTTCTCCTCATAGCGTATTTTTGGTGGGCGTTTCTTTTGTTGCTGATTATACCTACTTACATTGAAACTTTATCCAAATTCACGTAGTTAACTTCATTTTAGTCTATCGACCGTAAATGAAAATGAAAATTTCTGTCTTCGAATATTGCACACCACTATAAAAAAAAATCCTAGTTTATGGGGTAACTGTATTTAATGGCAACCCAGATTTAATGCAAAATTTTAAACCGCTGTTTCTAGCACTGTCGTAATGATAGAAGGAGACAAAGTTTTAGACAATCTCGAAAGCACTATCTCTTTTACACACGCCATCTTCGTTAAAAATATTTTTATGAAAAGTAGTCTGAGCTTGGCTGCTTAGCGGGAATTTAAAAAAGAAGTTTCGTCGTTTACTTTTCATATTCATGGCCTAGTTCGTTTATTTCAGTGGTTTATTTTTCATTTTCCACAATAATTGAGACAACTTTTTGCATATTCATATATTTTAAGATTATACAACTAAATGGTACAATAACATAATGATATTCACAAATAAAGGGAACGCCATATGAAACACAG
>JARACY010005050.1:0-23687 GCA_029255725.1 Scrobipalpa atriplicella | reverse complement strand
TATATTGGGATGCTAGTGTTATGGGTATATGCAGAAAAATAAACCTTACATAGTAATATAATATCCTAGTGTTTCAAAATCTAACTTCAAATGATTGTAAATTGAACTGTAACTGTTTGTAACTAGGTATGTCATATGTTACATTCAAAATATAAATAATTGCGGTAAAGCCACATTTTTGGTATGTTGTTTGGGTCCACCTAGATAGTCTAAATCCAGATTTGCAGCAGTCTGAAATCAACATTGGATGCTGTGTGTGCTATCATATGAAAGAGCGTTTTGAGCTGATTCTAAAAATATAACACATCATTACATATATTGGTTACTAATACTAAATAAAAACTAAAAAAAAATGAAATTGTACCAAGTTTGGGCTGCTCCAGATACAAAACTGTTCAATATATTTTTGTGATATATACCTCAAATGATATGTCAAATCCTCATATGCAACCTTAAGAAACTGAATTGGAAAATATGAACTTAAGAAACAACCTTAAGAAAGTATGATTTTTCTAAAAATTTTCATTATTGACTACAAATACAACGAAAGTAAAAAATATAAATATAATACATTTTATTATTTACGGTTTTTTGGAGTTGCATATGTGGATATGACGTATCATTCGAGGTATATATCACAAAAAAATATTGAACAGTTTCATATCTGGAGCAGCCCAAACTTGGTATGATTTCAATTTTTTTTTTTTAGTCTTTATTTAGAATTAGTGACCAATATATTGTAATGGTGTGATATATTTTTAGAATCAGCTCAAAATGCCCTTTCATATGATACCACACACGGCTTCCAATGTTGATTTGATACTGAATATGTTAAAAAAAAGTTTTTTAAAAACTCAGTGCGCGAGAATTTCAGACTGCTGCAAATGTGGATTTAGACTAGGTATCTAGGTGGACCCAAACAACATACCAAAAATGCAGCTTTACCGCAATTATTTTCTGTTTCAGCCTTTTTATTTGTAAGATATGACATACCTAATTATAGGAACTTATTTTTCCAAAGAAATACCATCACAATGACTGAACTATAAAGTTAATACAATAATTCCATTACATATTCAAGTTTTCTATCATACCTGTATAAGTGTATAAGTATAACATGAAATTCTGATGCAATAAGCCCAACAAAAAGTTAGTAGATAACTTACAAAAATGAGGTCAGCGATACTTACTAATCTTCTCTTATTTTCTATGGAATTTCTGACTCTAGTATTCAACCTGTGTAAATTGAGCGACTGTGGCGGCTCCGGCATAGTAGTAACTTCTTTCTTGATTTGCACGTCGCTAACTAGCGATAAGTTTACTATATTCACATCGTGGCGCTTCGGGTTGCCGCTAGAAGACGGACACTTCAAGATCAGCATCATTGTTTGCGGGTCGAAAGCTAGAACTTCGCCTTCTATGTTCTCATTGTAACACGTACGAGTCGCGACGATTACTGCCGATGGTAAAGCAGTCGGACACCACAGTCGACATTGTGAAGGATTTAGCGGATTAACACTGATTTCATGCAGTTGGAAAGGCTAGAACGTTGGAATTATGTAAAAAATTAACGTGTTTTGCTGAGTAGATAGTGCACGACCGCCATTGAAATTGACGTTATTACCATTTTTATTTGTGTTTTTGCAACTACTTTTATTTCCAAAATAGGTTAAACTCAAAAACAAATCAAAAATTTAACCGTAGGCGTTGGGACGGTTTTCCAAAGACGAAGGTTCAAATCCAGTCTACGGTTGAAATTTTTGATTTGTTGTTTAACATATATTTTGACTGAAAACATTTGAGGATACAATAATCTATTGAATAAGTGAAAACTTCTTTAGCGACGGAATGGATAAATAAAAGTGCAAAAAATCTATAATAAAACGAAAATGATTTTTCAACTTTATTTATATTGAATTAATCATAATTGCATCAAGGCCATCTAGAGGCAAAGTAATGAACTAGGTGTACCAAGTTACATGATGTTCTTATCCTGTGGATAGATGGCGCTAGACGTGAAGATTTTTATGCCGACACTGGGTTCTATGAGAGATTCATACCCCTGGTCGCTAGGCAGGCCTTAAAGATGGATGACGTGAAATTTGCAGCTGCCGTTGCTTTGTGCTCTCTTGCTTATTTTACTTATATGCGAATACATAGTACAAAATATATTTAGAAAATTGGGAAACCTTTTATTTAATTATATTAACGAAATAATTATAAAAACAAACACCTATTCACCAGAATAAGAGCGGTTGATCTTGAGACCACAAACTCATCCTGGCACTGAAGTCGAGTAATGTAGTGTGACACTTCGTGCTCGAACTTCAGGCCCTTTGCCTCGGACGCAAAAAACTGACACAGAACGGAAGTTGCCCGGAGCGAAGTGAAGTTGCACGAAGTGCCTCTCTACCCTCTCGTGCTCGGCTTACTTCGGTCAACTTCGCAAGTAGTGTAGTGGGCGCTTAAATTTTTAGAATGTTATTTTTGTATATTCTGTGGTCTGTCAAAAAGTGGTGAATTTTTGCGCGGGAACCGTAACGAATCACACGTATGGACTGAATTTCTGGCTTTCTAATTTAGTTTTTCGCGGTTATTATTGTGTTAGTGTAGTGGGATTAGCATAATAATGTGTCGGTAGTGAAAGACAATGTGGTGAAAGTAAGAAATAAAGTACAGAAATCCTATATGGTTTGACTCGACACTCCCGCGTAAATCATCAGAGAGCATTAGATGGCGGCCACTCGCGATCTAATGAGTTCTAGGTTAGGTTAGGTTAGGTTGGGGTTTTGCGCGGGGGGCATGAAAAATCTGACGGACTTTGTTCCTCGCTCTTCTAAATTAGTTCCTTGCAGTGTTTGTTGTATTTAATGTGGTGGATTTAACATAATGATCTGCTGACGAGGAACAATATGGCGGGAGTAAGAAGCAAAGGAAGGCGCTACCGTAGTACGGTTCGGATTGTTATCTCCGCGCAAAAGTCTGTTGAGCATTAGAATGTGAATCACCGGCGCATTCCAATGACTTTTAGGTTAGCGTAGGTTAGATTAGGTATAAGAAGACAAAAGAAAATACACTCTGAAGACTAGGCTGCATGGGCTCACGCTCTTCGCCTTCCCAAACGGGAGAATATATAAAAAAAAAAATGGTAATAACGTCAATTTCAATGGCGGTCGTGCACTATCTACTCAGCAAAACACGTTAATTTTTTACATAATTCCAACGTTCTAGCCTTTCCAACTGCATGAAATCAGTGTTAATCCGCTAAATCCTTCACAATGTCGACTGTGGTGTCCGACTGCTTTACCATCGGCAGTATCGTCGCGACTCGTACGTGTTACAATGAGAACATAGAAGGCGAAGTTCTAGCTTTCGACCCGCAAACAATGATGCTGATCTTGAAGTGTCCGTCTTCTAGCGGCAACCCGAAGCGCCACGATGTGAATATAGTAAACTTATCGCTAGTTAGCGACGTGCAAATCAAGAAAGAAGTTACTACTATGCCGGAGCCGCCACAGTCGCTCAATTTACACAGGTTGAATACTAGAGTCAGAAATTCCATAGAAAATAAGAGAAGATTAGTAAGTATCGCTGACCTCATTTTTGTAAGTTATCTACTAACTTTTTGTTGGGCTTATTGCATCAGAATTTCATGTTATACTTATACACTTATACAGGTATGATAGAAAACTTGAATATGTAATGGAATTATTGTATTAACTTTATAGTTCAGTCATTGTGATGGTATTTCTTTGGAAAAATAAAGTTCCTATAATTAGGTATGTCATATCTTACAAATAAAAAGGCTGAAACAGAAAATAATTGCGGTAAAGCTGCATTTTTGGTATGTTGTTTGGGTCCACCTAGATACCTAGTCTAAATCCACATTTGCAGCAGTCTGAAATTCTCGCGCACTGAGTTTTTAAAAAACTTTTTTTTAACATATTCAGTATCAAATCAACATTGGAAGCCGTGTGTGGTATCATATGAAAGGGCATTTTGAGCTGATTCTAAAAATATATCACACCATTACAATATATTGGTCACTAATTCTAAATAAAGACTAAAAAAAAAAATTGAAATCATACCAAGTTTGGGCTGCTCCAGATATGAAACTGTTCAATATTTTTTTGTGATATATACCTCGAATGATACGTCATATCCACATATGCAACTCCAAAAAACCGTAAATAATAAAATGTATTATATTTATATTTTTTACTTTCGTTGTATTTGTAGTCAATAATGAAAATTTTTAGAAAAATCATACTTTCTTAAGGTTGTTTCTTAAGTTCATATTTTCCAATTCAGTTTCTTAAGGTTGCATATGAGGATTTGACATATCATTTGAGGTATATATCACAAAAATATATTGAACAGTTTTGTATCTGGAGCAGCCCAAACTTGGTACAATTTCATTTTTTTTTAGTTTTTATTTAGTATTAGTAACCAATATATGTAATGATGTGTTATATTTTTAGAATCAGCTCAAAACGCTCTTTCATATGATAGCACACACAGCATCCAATGTTGATTTCAGACTGCTGCAAATCTGGATTTAGACTATCTAGGTGGACCCAAACAACATACCAAAAATGTGGCTTTACCGCAATTATTTATATTTTGAATGTAACATATGACATACCTAGTTACAAACAGTTACAGTTCAATTTTACAATCATTTGAAGTTAGATTTTGAAACACTAGGATATTATATTACTATGTAAGGTTTATTTTTCTGCATATACCCATAACACTAGCATCCCAATATTAGAACAATTAATTGTAAAATACCTATTATATCACAATCCTGTCGGATAAAATTTGTTCGTAAAATGTATATGAAGTATCAAAGTATACTTTGTTGCAATTCTAAATATATAAAAAAAACAATAGTATTGTCTTCGTGTTCCAGGTATCAGCATTGTCAGCATGCCTGGATCCGGAAGGGCAGCGGCTGTTTCTGGCAATCGCTCGCGTCATTGAGGATGTGTCGTGGGCCGGACAGAACATCCGCGTTTACAACGAAGTCACAATCACGCCCCCCTATAAGGTAATTTATGCTGTACTTATTATAAATGTGAAAGTTTTTCTGTTTTTTTGTTACTCTTTCAGGTTAAGCTGCTAAAAACCATTGGGCTGTAAGCTAGTGATAAATATGTTTGTATATCAGATGGCTTAGTTGGGTTTCCAATGGGAATTAATTGTGCTATTAGACACTACTTCCTTCTAAATTTTATGATTGTAGGTCCACGGGAAGTACCCTGTAGGTTTTTGAATCTTGAGGAAGGTTAAACCTATAGGGTACTTCCCGGTGATCTAGGATCTTGAAATTTGGCAAGAAGCAATGCCTCCTAGTACAATTAAGGTGGTTCGATGAGCTCCCCAGCGCCCTCCCAAGAAATACATTTATTGCGTCTGAAATATAAACAGATTAGTGAATAGCGAAAATCGGAAGTAATTCTTCATTTTGTAATGCATAAGGCCACTTTTAGCAAGATCGACATTCAAAGCTTGCTGGATTATATAATTCAAATTATAATAAAAATTACTAAATGAAGAATTACTTCCGATTTTCGCAAAACGTAAAATTATATTTTAGACGCAATAAAAAAAAAAATCTTGGGTGGGCGTTGGGGAGCTCATCGAACCACTGGAAAAAATCCAAAAAGTATATTTTTTTTAGTTAGATCACAAAAAAAGTATACTTTTAGTATTTGTTCTCCTTGCAAATATTTTTAAACGAAACGTTCGTATTTTTTGATTGCGAGGATTTAGAATTATGATTCTTTTACAGCTTCAAGGGACCCTAGACTTGAGTATTCAGTATAAATTTCAACTTGATACCTTCACGCGTTTCTGAGAAAAAGGGTGGTGATAGACAGACAGACACAAAGACAGACGGACAATCGAGTGATCCTATAAGGGTTCCTTTTTTCCCTAAAAAACCCTAAAAAACAATTGACATAAAATTATCTAGTTGCTAGAAGAAGCTGCGCAAGAAACTCGCACACTGCAACACGCCCTTTTGGAATTACTTTTCTGTACCAAGCCTTGTTTCTGTAAAACAGGGTTTGTGTTACAATCGTGTGCGTTTCTAAAATGTAGTTATTCTCAATTCAAAGGTGGAAAACGTAATCGGCGAGCAGGACTCGAAGCCCTACAACTACATTAGGAAGTTCGTCGAGCGGCACTGGCGCGACGAGCGGCCCGCACACGCCGCAGCGTCACAGGTATGGTTCTTCATCTTAACAAGTGGGTTTTTGGAATCAGCAAATGATCTTCCTTCTGCAATGAAGGACTAGTCATTTTTTTTATTATTGGAATGGGCTAGCTCTTGACTCTAGACACGAAGGTCAGCGATGACCATGACAGAGTTGACAATGGAGCGAGCTAACCCAGAAGTTAAGGCACTGGTAGTTTCACGCACCGACGGAACACAGCAAGCTGTTTGGCGCCGGACTCCGGTGGTCGTGTGGTAGCGAGCCAGGCGGCCCCTTGCGGAGTCTACCACCGCTTTGTTGGGATCATTCAGCTGGACTTATTCACAGGCAAGCCTGTGTTGCCGTTGCCCGGGGTGGACCACTAGGAAGTAGATCCCAGCCCACCCCAAAAGAGATGACATTATAGTGGTACAAAAATAAAAATATATTTTTGAACTAGGATAAAACTTACTTTTTTATAAAGAGAAAAGTGATTATTTTTTTAAATGTCCGCAAAAAATATTTACTTTTTTGCAGATATTACGTAAAATGGAACGCAATTTGTCTTAGACGCTGGAAGTCAATGTCATTAAAAAAAAACTCTATGGTGAACAGATGTCATTCTGTCAATGTCATTTTTCAAATGTCAAAGATGACGTCATAACGCGTTAACTTCGTAGCAGGACAAATGAAACCAACGGCTTGCGTGGAAGAGAGTCATTATTAACTCCGCAATCGCGCTTTCTCTTTTCTTCATTTTGTTATAGTCCAAGTAAGTGGCAACTTTCTGGGCCACCACTTTGCGATAGTTACTTGTTCCATCGACACGATAAGAACAACATTTTGTTATAGCTTTTCAGTTTTCTTTTATTTATGTGTCAGTGTTGCTGCCATGTTGCTACTTTAGTAACCCAGTGATGCTGTTAATATTTTGAGATTTTCCACAAAACATTTAAAATTAAATTTACTGACACATAAAAAAAAACTGAAAAGCTATAACAAAATGAAGAAAAGAAATAGCGCGATTGCGAAGTTAATAATGACATCTCTTTCACGCAAGCCGTTGGTTTCATTTGTCCTGCTACGAAAATACGTTATGTCATCTTTGACATTTGAAACATGACATTGACAGAATGACATCTGTTCACCATAGAGTTTTTTTTAATGGCATTGACTTCCAGCGTTTAAGCCAAATTGCGTTCCGTTTTACGTATCTGCAAATAAGTAAATATTTTTTGCAGGCATTTAAAAAAAAAAATCTCCTTTCTGCTACATTTAGAAAAAAGTAAGTTTTATCCTAGTTTAAAAATATTTTCACTATAATATCATCTAATTTAAAAAAAAAAACCGAAAAAGATGGCGTGATGATCTCAACGCCCATCTGAAAATCTGGACTGAGGTTGCATTAGACTGTGATAAATGGAAGATTGCGGGGGAGGCCTTTGCCCAGCAGTGGGATCTAATAGACTAGCTATAATAATCAGGGCTCGGATGATCGAGTGCAAAAAAAATAAAAAGTGTTGGAGCTTATGCGAGTTGCTACAACCAACTCTTTCAAATATTTTAGGGCCCCAGTTTATTTTTCTTTATACAATTGTTTCAGTAATGCCAATGTGTTCTTTGCATCAATACAACTCGAAACTGGTTAAATATTTTTTGATATGTTTTTGTTTTAATTTGAAAGATACAAGTAGAAATGTGTTTTCAATGTACTAGAAAATATTAAAAATATTGTTTGATTGTTAGATATATTTATTGAATACCATTTAAATTTTATGAAGAAAAATAAACTGATGCCCTGAAATTTTTGAAAAAGGTGGTTTGTAACTAATAAAAGGTGGCTGTAGCAATTCTCATTAGCACCCACAGTGACTTATTTTTTTTGCTCCCGATTATCCGAGCCCTGATAATAATAATAATATTAATAGCCAAGCAGCAGAATTGCTGATGAGGCTATATCCGTACCTAAGCTAGTGTGTGTGCTAATATTTTAATTTTCACTTATTATATTCTTGTGCATATTTTAATTTTTACTATTAATTAACCTATCATATCATGACCAGCGGTCATGATAGGGAAAGTAAAAGAAACACTACGGGCGTGCGTCACTATACTACAAACCACTTGTCAAGTCTATTTTTAAAAGTGTTTGTGGAAATTTGTATGGAAATGGCATTTTTTTTTTCGATATTGTTACCTGGTGAAAGTTGTTCAGTTTCGTTGCCTGAGTGACCCCTATCAGTTTCTGGTACGCTGTCCCTTACACCCGTCCCTTACTTGGCAGGTTGGTCAGCACTAGCCGCAGCGGCTCCTGGGTCCGTACTGCGTGAGCGCTGCGTGGTTCCTGATAGGGTTCGTCACTACAACCATGTGCTGTTACTGGTTCTTCGACTATAGACAAATGGACATCTCTAGTTTCGTTCTTCACAGTGTAAACTGTATTGAGTATGGTGACAGCAAACGAAATACATTTCTTTCTGAAATCATTCATTGGTGCAGATTCTGTTGTAGATACAACTTAACTTATTTTAGTTTAGTCCTGTCACTTTCTATAATTTGAATAAAATAGAGAGAGCAACACAACAGCTTATTTTAATCTTGTCAAAGTGACGTTAACGACTAAAATAAGACTGCATGCTTTATGGTGTCGTCTTATTTAAATATATGCACTGAACTACTATTATACTAGCGTATATGAAACAGCCATCACGAACATACGACATGTCCCCAAAAATCAATAAGGCGTCCGCACGAATTTCGTCCGTATTTAATTTTAAAGCGTTTTTATTGGCCTCGATTCACGCCGTCCAGTTACTAATTCTAATTCTTAGTAGCGCTGTCACTTTCTTATATTTGACATAAGAACAGGATAGCAACTAAACACATGACTTTGACATTCCTAATCTGACATTAAATTGCTTAAATTTGACATTAGATTGCTTATTTAACGTAAAATAAGGAACATGCTCTATGTTCGGTTCTTATTTAAAGCAGCTTATGTCAAATTAGGAACGTCAAACACATGTGTTTATTTGCTATCCTGTTCTTATGTCAAAGTAAAGAAAGTGACAGCGCAATCTTAAAATTAGTTAAGAATGGGGCGGCCAGAATCGAGGGCATTGACGTTATTACTTATGAAAACTTATTATTTTTATATTAATACCCATTGCGACACGTTTCTTACATTTTAACTCTTTTTTTATTAAAAAATCAAGTCAGACCACTAGTATGAATATGAGTGCATGCACACATATTAAATGGGACGTAAAGTGCTTGGATGATGTCTGCTCCATACATTAGCTCAGTGAATATATGTCACATTGACAGTACTATAGCAAGCTGTTGTGTTGCTCTCTCTATTTTATTCAAATTATAGAAAGTGACAGGACCAAATAAGTTAAGTTGTGTCTACAACAGAATCGGAACCATTATTTTCTTCACTCATTTCATTATTTGTCGAACGCGGAGGAAAGGCATTTAAATATCATTTTTAATATAGCAAATAAACAATTTAATTATTTATTTATTATACTAAAAAATCTACTTTAGTAGAAACTTGCTCATGTATAAAATATTTGGCATATATTATCTTTCTCATATTATTATTTTACCATGCTGTCTCCATGCTCGAGTATTTTCAACATAAAAAACAGAATGACCACTATCAATAGTTTACCTTGGAAATAGGGCCTTAGTCTACCATATAGGCCCAGTACGGATTGGTCGACTTCACACAAAACCTTTGATTTTTTTTTTCTTAGGTGTGTGCAAGTTTTCTCACGATGTTTTCCTTCACCGTAAAAGCGCCGAATAAATTAACTATACTATAAATAGTATTGTTACTAGTGAATAAAAAAATTTAAACTAACTAAACTATTGATTGCCTAAAGAGTATTCTTAGGTGAGCTATTGATACAAGCTTTTGGAAAAAATCTATGACTAGATTGGTTTTTTTTAACGGGATTATTACCGCGATTATATTTTGACTACCCTAATATTCCATGATCTTGAGTAGACTGGTGAGGCCCGTACCTATCCTACTAATATTATAAATGCGAATTTTTGGATGTTTGTAACTCAGTCACCCTTCAAACACTGGACGGATCGGGATGAAACTTGGCACACATTTATATGGCACACTTTATATCCGCGGGTGGAAAGCAAGTTCAAAATAATCTAATTGTAGTGAACGACCGCAAAAATCTCAAATCTTTTAATCTGTGACCTAGCGCTTACTTAGTACGTACACATATTTCTAATAGGATAATGGTTATAATTATAATGTCTTGAACTATACGTTTTTTGTTTTAATAATAAAAATCGACATTTCAAAAGAAAAAGATCAAAAAAATTGGAAATCAGCTACAGAGCCTTATTTCATCTTATGATAAATTATACAGGGTGTAAAAAAGTACTGCGTTCCTTTAAACCACATGTTCTACTAAGGATAACAAACAACATACATACATACATAAAATAACGCCTTTATACCTAAGAAGGTAGGCAGAGCAAATACGACCTAAAAAAGGTCGTTCCGCCACGTCTGACAAGTTTTGAAGGTTATTACAGATGATAATGTATATCGCTATAGTGACAGGTTGTCAGCCCATCGCCTAAATTGCAATACACTGAAACCCTCGAATCCCTTAGCTGGTTTTTACAGCATGCCCGGCATGCAGCTGGCACATACTATGTTTTTCTATCATTCCCAGTCTAGCATGGAAGAACCATTTTGAAATTATTTTATTATTGCTATAACAAACTAAAAAAAATGTATAGTAAATCTGACATTATAACCTTTATTCATTGGATATAAGATTCACATAATCAAGAGCAAATACAATGGTAGCAATTCGTGGTTGCAAAATGCGCGACTTAACTAATATAAGTCCATACCTGTCACTTTCTATCATGAGAGAACAGAACGGGATGGCTATAATTTTACTTGAGATTTAGTTAAATCGGGATGGTTACGAATCAGGCCCATTATACACCAAATTTTTAATTATGAATCTGAACAATTTCTCTATGAAACATGGGTCAAAAAGAGCATGACTTAACAAAATCTTAACCAAAACTGTTGCCGTCCCTTTCTGTTCTCTCAGGGTAGGCAATGACAGGTGACCATTTTAGACAAGATTTAGTGATTTTGTGCGCATACGAATCGATACCATTATTTGAATATTTTGGAATGATTTTGTTTGATTGTTTGATTGATTTTGGAAGCATTTAGGTTAAAGTTGTATGAGACACAGTGTTATCTCGTTCTATTTTATAAAATAGAAAGGGACGGCATATTCTTTCGTCCAATTTTAACCTCATATTGGCAGCAATTCATACTTAGTTGCAAAAATTACGACTTAACTAATATAAGTTTATACTTGTCTTTTTCTATCAAGAGAGAACAGAAAAGGACGGCGATAATTTTTGTGAAGATTTAGTTAAGTTGTGCCCTCCACGAATCGATAGCAGTATTTATTCTTGACTAATTACTAGCCTATAGTTTAGGCTCCAACAATTTATTATGTTAACATGATTCATCCTAAATTCCTGTAAGATTCCTGTACAAGTATTTTTATCTCACGAGTGCGCTTGTGTGCATGAATTTACTAAAGAACTCACGCACACTAAGGCAATGGTAGCAAGAGAACAGAACGGGATGACAATAATTCTAGTTGAGATTTAGTTAAGTTGTCGGGATGGTTACGATTCGGGCCCAATGTGCGTGTAGTGTAACATTTACGCACACAAGTATGGCTAAGCAGTCGTGAGATAAAATACTGTATCTATTTGACTGGGAATCGAACTTTGAACCTTCAGTAGTGTAGACAGTAATACTTACACAGACTTGTGCAGGTGTAATCTCTATACCTTTAGGTTGATCGTCTACTGGCCCAAATTGTCAACTGCATGAAAATTCCAACTGTCCCAAAATGTCTCTTTCCTAAAAAGACAATTTCCCATTTTAAGTTTACGTGATTAATTACTGACTAATGCAACCGCAATTAATTTTAGTCTATGAAATATATTAATTAAACTACATAGTACCTACCTATCTATTTAAATTTTTAAATGAATTTTATAAAATCCTGGCGATATTTTTTTTGAAAGTTGGCATTTTGCGAAAGTTGACATTAGGGGCAATTCGGTGGCAGCGCAAAATCACCAAATCTTGACTAAAATGTGCAGAAAGGGACGGCAATAATTTTAGTTAAGAGGCTACCCTGAGCCAAGTGGCGGCCTCATCAGTCAAAAAATCATAATCCACTGAAAACACAATCAATCGAAAATCCGGTACGGCGAATTGAAGTTAAAGCAAAGAAGATAATTTAGAACATCATAAACTTGAAATTCATAGTTCCTGGTAGTAACAGAAAGAAAATTTGCGAAAAACGGCCACTTTTAGCACTTTTGCTATCTGTAACTGCTGTAAACACTGAATCATAAGTTTATGATGTTCTAAATTATCTTCTTTGCTTTAACTTCAATTCGCCGTACCGGATTTTCGATTGATTGTGTTTTCAGTGGATTATGATTTTTTGACTGATGAGGCCGCCACTTGGCTCAGGGTAGCCTCTTTGGGACAGTAGAATAAAGGTATTAACAGACGATCGGACAAGCAGTCAGTGTTACCACAGCAGCCCCTTTGCCAAAAATAACATAATTTGGCTCGAAAAGTAACATTTTGACCACAAAAACTTAATTTGTAACTGTACTGGTGGTAAATAAAGATTTATTTTTTGTGTACATTTGTTTATCTCCCTTTTGGTCTCCGTTTTATTATTATTATTATGTGTTTCACCATTATCTCGGGACTATAGAGTCTCGACATGAGAGGTTCAAAAATAACGTACAATGTTACTATTGTAACATTTTGGCACCACTGTCCCGTCAATAATAATAATAATAATGTGCGGCGGACGGACAGTCGTCCACCACACCATCGAATATCGCAATTTGACGGTTCGGTGCGATCGTCTGTTAATACCACAGACTTGTTAATACCTTTTTTAGTTGGTCACGTGCCAATACAATAAGTTCAGACCAAATTATTTTACTGTTCAAAAAATACATCAATAAAATTGTTTTCTTTTCATCGTATATATTTTGTTTTGACTCTACAAAAATATGTAAATCTTAGATAACTGTATTACTAACCAATGACTAAAAAAACAGTATTTTAGAAGTAAAATTAAATTTATAACATCTGTTATGCATTAACATCTTTAATAAAATGTCTTTATACAACGTGTAACAGAAAGGGTATAAGTCGTGCGTTTAAAGAACCGATTTAAAAATGGCGTCCGCTCGCTTCGTGATTGGTCCACCTCGCATGCGTTCTCGCTCTACCTAATAGAGAGTGAGCGAGAACGCATGCGAGCGGCGGCCATTTATAAATCGTTTCTTTAAGTGCACGAGTTATATATGCATCGAGAAATGTGTGACTCTACCCATGAAACTGAACAACTTTGTAGTGTCTACCATCGACACGATAAGAAGAAGAAGTTCTTCTTCTTATAATATATATATATGCATATGATGATGGTACACGTTGTATGCTGTAATATAGTTATCTATGATACATTTTGGAGGCAAATAGCATAGGAATATTTATATAATGTTGGAGAAAGTAAATAGAGAAAATTATTGAAAAATAGTGAAAAATTTGTTATTTAGTTGTTTTATTTTACTTTTTTACCTCCTACAACCCGGGAAAAATTAGGTTGTCGCACCGTAGTGTGGTAATTACCTACAGTCTAAATTCCTAAATATAAATACATATTAACATTTTTCTAATAAATTTTACTTCCATGCTGGACTGGTAGCGATAGAAAAACAGAATGATCCAGCCCAGCGGCCCTTCCTCCCAGGCATGCTATAGCAAAAGGGATTCGGGGGTCGCAGTCACAGGCCACGATGGCAGACCTGCCACTACAACTACAGCATTACACATTAAAATCGAATATTGCCCTCAATTTTTGTCAGATGACGTGGAGAAAGCGTATTTTACGAGGTGTTTTACGCTCTGCCTACCCCGTAAGTAAGGGATAAAGGCGTAACTTTATTGTACGTATTTGATAGGTAATCTTTGTATCTTCTTTCATTCATGGCACATAGCAAATAAAATAACTAAGTTCATAAGCGCCATCTATTGTCTAGTAGTAATAATATTTAGTGAGTTAGCGTTTTATAATAGTACCGCTACTAACCACTAGATAGCACAGTTCCAGTAAGTTCTACTCGGCGAGAGATGGCGTTAACACAAATTAGTTCCTCTATTGTTTGACGGATGGCGTTGTTTGCAATAGTAACGCTATCCTGCAACAGATAGCGCTGCAATGGTTAGAAAAATGGCCTTAGAAAACTACCCGACGAGATGCAGTTTTTATAAAAAAAAAAACAGAAATTTCAGTTGGCAGTTGTTCACTTTGTTGAAATTTTATTATTATTGTAATAGAAAATATGAAAAAGGATGATAGAAACCGTGGTTGTATTTTGTGTTGAGCATTATATAGCGAACAAGTAATAAAAAAATAGTCATTTATTAAGCAGCAACATTTATTTCACTAAACATCTACTTTTACTTTATGTAACATGTTATTCGATTACATTGATAATGATAATACTTATTTAAATTCGCAATTAACAATAAATTACTTTTAAATAGTAAATTAAAAATAATTTTAGAATAACTTCGCTCATGTGCAAATAAGTGCACATGCATTTAGTGCACCTGCAAAATGCATTCTAGACATAAATCGCTTCTAACATTTAAATATTCATTACATAAACATTGTTAGATAGATAGTATAATAAATAACAAAATGGCTTTCGGCATATTATGATTTACAGTTTCACAGTTGAAACATGCTTATTTTTTGGTAAAAAATGAAGTTTTCAAAAGAATTATAATAAAATAACATCATTTTATTGATAGCATGTTTACAAAGTACCTAGAATTCAAATACTTGTTACCTTGTAATACAGAGTTAAAAATAGATGGAATGATTATTTTAAAACACGATACAATAAATATCTAATTCAAAATTGCTAACGCGTGAAATATATTTTTAAGCGTTTTCTAGTTAAGCATAGAATTTTTAAGTGAAATGTGATTATATTCACTAGGTAGTTTAGTTGACAAGTTTGGTGACATAGTTGCTCGGGAACAGTCCGGTCATGCCGCGCAGCTCGCCTGCAGACAGTTACGACACGTATTAAATATACAACGAGTTAAAAAAAAAGGTGACCAAAACTTAAGTGCCGAGTAGTCGAGTGTTATGAATTGAGCAAATATTGAAATACAAACATTTTCGTGAATATTTTTTTGTTTAACGAGAATTAGAACCCGATGAAGTGGCCACTTTTAGCAGATTATTATGTTATGGATTATAAAATGGAGAATCGGCTCTGTTCGCCCCTTAAGTGACCAGTAATTGAATCACAATTCATACGTACATACATTAAATCACGCCTTTATGCCTAAAGGGGTCGGCAGAGCAAAAACAACCTAAACAAAGGACGTTCCTCTACGCCTGGACATGTTTTGAGAGTTATTATTATTAAATATGAAAATTATATGTACCTATTGCTATAGTGAATGGTTGTCAGCCATTTGCAATATACTTAAAACCCTCGAATCCTTTAGCTGGTTTTTACAGCATGCCCGGAAGGAGATGCAGCTGGCACATTCTATGTTTTTCTATCACTCCTAGTCCAGCATGTTTTTTTTTTTTTGTGAAATCATGGATTTCAGTTGACTGGAATAATCATGATTCAATATACTAGGTGGCTATATATACCCTGCCACCAGGCGGGGTCCTGGCTGCGGTCCGTCACCGCTATGATGTCGTCCTTCTCAAAACTCAGCTCGTCCGCGTTCTGAGCCGTGTACGGGTATAGCGCGATCACCTACAAATTACACACACATGGCTATTTAATAGAGTACATACATTAATGAAAAAAAAAAACATGCTGGACTAGGAGTGATAGAAAAACATAGAATGTGCCAGCTGCATCTCCTTCCGGGCATGCTGTAAAAACCAGCTAAAGGATTCGAGGGTTTTAAGTATATTGCTCTTTTTTTAAGTTCTCCCATGATATAGAAAGGCAAACAGCTTGAGCTCATGCAGCCTAGTCTTCAGAGTATTCATTCTTTAGTAATCTTTACCTTATCTTATCCAACCTACACGCTAACCTAAGTCATTGGAATGCATCGGTGATTCACATTCCAATGCTCAACAGACTTTTGCGCGGGAATATCAATCCGAATCATACGGTAGCGCCATCCTTTGTTTCTCAGTTCAAATAGTGGGCCTACTATTTTTAGAAAAAAATCAACAGGACATTATGAGAAAGGGACATTTTGAATCGAGGGATAATGTGGAAGCGACGATACCCTTCGCATAATTTCATGCATCGTCCTCACCTTGTCGATGACAGTCTCGGCGGGCATGGCGTCCATCTTGGACAGCACGGGCGTCGTGCGGCCCGACGTGCGGCCCGACGACTGCAGGATCTGTGCACACGGAATTAATAGTTATAAATAAAAAAATATTAAGAAAACCCACGACTGATTTGCAGAATTCATAGTTAAGAACTATTCCCGAATCACCAGTACCAACCGGTTATAGCGACGTAAGTATAGGCATGTTTGGTTTTAGCTAGCAGGGAATCATCCCACTTGTCTTTTTCTCCCTTTAGCCTGAAGCTCTAGCTCCCACCACCCGCTGTCTCCTTTCTTCCTGACTTTGGGTGAACTTGAACTTGAACTCGACTCACCTTGACGTAGCTAGCAGGGAACCATCCCACTTGTCTGTTTCTTCCTTTAGCCTGTAGCTCTAGCTCCCACCACCCGCTGTCTCCTTTCTTCCTGACTTTGGGTGAACTTGAACTTGAACTCGACTCACCTTGACGTAGCTAGCAGGGAACCATCCCACTTGTCTGTTTCTTCCTTTAGCCTGTAGCTCTCCCTCCCACCACCCGCTGTCTCCTTTCTTCCTGACTTTGGGTGAACTTGAACTTGAACTCGACTCACCTTGACGTAGCTAGCAGGGAACCATCCCACTTGTCTGTTTCTTCCTTTAGCCTGTAGCTCTCCCTCCCACCACCCGCTGTCTCCTTTCTTCCTGACTTTGGGTGACCTTGAACTTGAACTCAACTGACCTTGACGTAGCTAGCAGGGAACCATCCCACTTGTCTGTTTCTTCCTTTAGCCTGTAGCTCTCCCTCCCACCACCCGCTGTCTCCTTTCTTCCTGACTTTGGGTGAACTTGAACTTGAACTCGACTCACCTTGACGTAGCTAGCAGGGAACCATCCCACTTGTCTGTTTCTTCCTTTAGCCTGTAGCTCTCCCTCCCACCACCCGCTGTCTCCTTTCTTCCTGACTTTGGGTGACCTTGAACTTGAACTCAACTGACCTTGACGTAGCTAGCAGGGAACCATCCCACTTGTCTGTTTCTTCCTTTAGCCTGTAGCTCTCCCTCCCACCACCCGCTGTCCGCTTTCTTTCGCACCACTAACAGCTGGCCTTTAGTAAGGGACAGTTGCTCGGCACTAGAACAAAATACACATCGATTTAGGATATTAGATCATAATTCGTCATTGTAGGTATATATATGTAGATCTTATTTTAGATTTAACTGCCTCCGTGGTGTAGTGGCCTAAGCCATGGGCTCCCGATCCGGGGGTCCTGGGTTTGACTCCCATGGGGAAACACAAAGTTGATATTTGTAATTTTTTCACTTTGTGAGATTTTTCCCAGTTTGGTTAGGACAAAGCAGGCTGAATCACCTGTCTTGAAGAAAAAAGAATCTGTGCTCTAAGGCACGATAAGCCGTTGGTCCCGAACGCTGTTTTTGATATTGGTCGTTACACAAACCATATACGTGCTTGCTTCGTTCGCGTAGCGTATATTACTTTCTATTTTGTGCGATGTCGCGCTCGCATCGCTCGCGTAGTTTATTCGCTGCGTTCGCTTCACTCGCGTAACGTATTGATTCGACTTTATTTAGTTTGATGTCGCGCTTGCTGCGCTCACGCAAGTATTTATTCTGCAATGACTAAAGACGGGTCCATAAATTGTAGTTTACTACGGGCCCCAGACGGGGTTAATTTAATCCGGCCCTGATAACCGCGAAAGCCTTAATTAAACTGTTAAAACTTGTAAGAGATATACTTTTTACTAGAGATATATTTTTTTTTGATGCACCAAATTTCCGTGGCCATCCTTTTACCTGGTGGCTGTATAGTTGGCGATAGCTTGCGCAATCTCGTTTTTGCGTCGTCCGAGGGCGGAGTCCCTGCCCGAGTCCCTCCCGGAGTCCCGGCGCGCGACGGAGCCCGGCCGGGTGCTCGCGGCGGCCCCGTTTGCGGAGTCCGTGATGGCGGCTACTTCGGACGAAATAGGCGTGGAGGATTTTTGTTCCTGAAAATACAAACAGAGAGACATCACGCTTTTATCCCTAATCGGGTAGGCAGAGCGTAAATGCTCTAAACTTCAAAAAAAATATATTTATTTGAAACTTTATTTAAAACTTCGCACTCTGCTATTCAAAAATTATTTTATAGAAGATACCAGTTATTAGGTTCTTCTTTAACTGGTGTAAAAATTGGTCTGTCGTTGCGTCTGTCGCTGTGTTTATCGCTGCGTCTGTCGTTGCGTCAGTCGCTGCGTTTCTCGTCACTACAGTTCGGCAGCTTCCGGTATGGTGGGAATTGCATCTGCCGCTGCGTCAGTCGTCGCGTCAGTCGTTGCGTCTTTCGTCACTACAGTTACCTGTGTGGGTGGTGATAAAGGCGCTGCGACAGGCTCGTACACTGGATGTTTGCCTCATACACTGGTTCCGGTTCAGCAGCTTCCGGTATTGTAAGAACTGCGTCTGTCGTTGCGTCTGCCGTTACGTCTGTCGTCACTACAGTTATCTGTGCGGGTGGTGATACAGGCGCGTCTGTCGTTGCGTCTGTCGTCACGTCTGTCACTGCATCTATCACTGCGTCTGTCGTTACGTCTGCCGTTGCGTCTGTCGTCACTACAGTTACTGTGCGGGTGGTAATACAGGCGCGTCTGTCGTCGCGTTTGTCGCTGCGTCTGTCGGCATACTACAAATACCTGTGCGGGTGGTGATATAGGCGCTGCGACAGGCTCATACACTGGTTGTTTGACCTCATACACTGGTTCCGGTTCGGCTGCTTCCGGTATAGTTGGAATTGCGTCTGCCGCTGCGTCAGTCGTCGCGTCTTTCGTCACGTAGTTGGAGGGGAATATGCCCGTTCTGGGGAAGATTACAAGTTTTTTTTATTGGGTCATGAAGTTCACAGCGGGCTTTAACTTTTTAGGTACTTGAGCCGAGTTTAACCGGTGAGCATGAGCCGCGTGAGCATTGACCCAACCGTCTCGTAATGAATTACATAGTTCCACTAGTAAAATATCATTAAATTAAAATACATTTAATTATAATAAACAATTTAAAATAAATTAAATTAAAAATTTGTAATAATCAAATAATTATATTTTTTTAAATTTGTTACAATGAAATCTCGATATCATTCCACATTAGACGTAAGTAGGTAAGGTAGGTATATAAAAAGAGTACAGTATTATTACAAATTACTTACAAAAACATAATTAGCTATATCTTAGTAATATAGTACAATAAGAAGCAACAAAATATGTCTAATTATTACATAAAGTACTTAAAATGGCAACAAACAGTTGGAAATCATGCCATACAAGCGCTGTCAACCACACGGAACACGCAACAAACAACCCGTGCACATAAAGAAACGATCTATAAATGGCCGCCGCTCGCATGCGTTCTCGCTCAATCTCTATTAGGAACTCTATTAGAACGCATGCGAGGCGGACCAATCACGAAGCGAGCGGACGCCATTTTCAGATCGTATCTTTACCTGCACGGCTACAAAAACAATTTGTATGGAAAAGCATTTTCTTTTCGATTCCTTAAAAAAAATCCTAGTGATATGTGTTCAGTATCGTTGACTGAGCAACCCCTATCAGTTTGCGGGACGCTGTCCCTTACACCCCGTATATTCATTTCATTAAGGTGATGTGCTGTGCCTAACGATATACTTATTTACTTATTCTTCTTCTGTCGTGTGGGTTTCCGGGTCGATCGACCCGATGAACCCTGGTGTTAGAGTTTTTAAACCGCCTAATAGTACAGATATAGGCCTTTGACATGGTTTGCAAGACAGTGACCGAGACAGGCGGCTTAACGTGCCTGCCCTCGGAAGCACGGAATCCTTTTTCTTTTTGGACAATCAGGTGGATCAGCTGCAATGTCCTATCCTAACCAAACTGTGGAAAATCTCACTAAGTGATAAATTAACAAATATCAAATTTGCGGAATCGAACCCAGGGCTTCCAGATCGAGAGCCCATGGCTAAGACCACTAGACCACGGAGGCAGTTACGATATACTTACCTGCTGCCAATCCGTCCGGTCCACCAGTCCCCGTCCCGTCGTATCACCTCGATCCTCTCTCCCGCCTCGAAGTTCAGGTCGCCGGGTTCCGGAGACGCGTAAGGGTATGCGGCTATGTAGAAATCGCCTCCTTCTGTTGACCAGGGAATTATTACAATATACAGGATTATAATAATAAATAGTAATGAATCTATTTATTTGAGTAAGTTACAAATATCTTTTTTTTTTATTACTGGGATATTAAGCTCTTGACAGTGCTGCATAATAAATATGGGTAGACAATCCTGTCTGCTATACGTTGCAGAATGATTAGGTTCATTATAGCAGACAGCGCGTAAATAACAACCCTATACATCTAACGTCTTAAAACTTATAAAATCGTTTTTCCTTACTGACTGACTGACTGATTCATCAACGCAGAGCCTAAACTACTAAAGCTAGAATCGTGAAATATGGAGAGCAGGTTCCTTTTATAAAGTAACCTACCACTAAGAAAGGATTTTTGGATTTTCCCCCCTTAAAGGGGTAAAAAGGGGGTGTGAAGTTTGTATGAAAGTCCGTCAATAGAAGGTAGGATCTTCTAATTTTTTATTAAGGCTAATGATTTAAAAGTAATGAATACGTGTTTCAGCGTTTTTGGATTTTCTACCCCTAAAAGGATTAAATACGAAAGCGAACCGCAAACTGGTAGGGGTTCCCAGTCAATGAAAGTTTTTTTTTTTTTGCTTATATAAAAAAAGAAAACATGGCTTTCCCATACAAATCTAGGTGGTCATTTCGTATGGGAAAGTCAATAATATTTTTCATTTCCTGAAATAACGGGTCCATTCGCATTATCGCTGAATTATAAAAATCGCGAGTGCTTAAAAAGTTTAACACCTATTAGTTTGCGGTGCGCTGTCCCTTACACCCGGTATGTTCAGAGTTGTCGATCCCATCATAATTTCCTAATATTAATTAAGTCTTGTCACTTTATATTTTACTACGATAAACTTACCGACTACCGGCATAGCGCCTCCCAAGTCGTTGGCAATTTCAGCTTCCGGCACTTCCGCTATACCTACAAAGAAAATGTAATAAAATGCTTAGAGATAAAAAAAAGTGTTGTCACCAGTGATTGTATCTCTTGGACAAGTACCAAATTGACACCTACTTTTCAGATAATTGTACTGTGAAATCTAAACATATGTATATCCTTCAATAAGGACAGCAGGCTTTTACGGAACATTCCACGAAAACTGCAACCAATGTCCCGCACAACAGTATATGGTGGCACCAACTAATGTTTTAGATACACTTCTGTAAAGTGTTGAATAGAATGCTTTTTAGGCTGCTTACAGACGAGCGACAAACGTCAGCGACCGCCCGTGACAGCTAGTCTAACTAAGGGAAGTTAGGGCCGTATTTATAATCAGCTCTCAAGAGTGACAGCGAATTTGAGTTCGTATCAGAAATGTCATTTCAGTACAAAACGACCTGTCAAATCAAAACTTAATATTGCTCTCAATCTTGAGATCGCTTTATAAATATGAGCCTTGGACTACAAATCAAGTCGCCGACGGTCGCCGATTGCTGTCGCCGCAGCCTTAGATAATTTCAGTACTACATTATCAAAAATATGTTTATCTTGCGTGAAAGTATTAAAATCAATATCTGTTGTGCGAGAAATTTTCGTGGAATGCTCCTTACGTAATATTCTTTCCACTATCTATGTCTTAGACGCGAGCAGTTCAATGACCTCGGCGTCGTAGGCTGTCGACGACAGACTGCTGTCATCCACATAGTAATGTTGGGCTTTTACGCGGCAATAGTCTATATAATAAGCTTTAATGAACATCTAGTATACTAATGTAATATTACCTTGCAGTTGCGTCTTAGGCGCGAGGGGTTCAATGACCTCTGCCGCGTAGACCGTCGACGACAGACTGATGTCCTCCACATAGGACTCCGGGAACCAACCAGATATACCTACACAAGAAACAGTATTAGTACATTACTGTAAGGGCCCGAAAAGAAGCAATGTACGCATACACAGATCTCGCCTTTATCTCTAATGTGGTAGGCAGAGCAAAAACAACCTAAACAAAATTTCGTTCCGCCGTGTCTGACAAGTTTTGATGGTTATTACAGATGATTATGTATATTGCAATAGTGATGGGTTGTCAGCCCATCGCCTAAATTGCAATACACTGAAACCCTCGAATACCTTAGCTGGTTTTTACAGCATGCCCGGGAGGAGATGCAGCTCACTGCATATCACTCCCATTCCAGCATGGAAGTTAGCAATGTAAGGACGAGTAAAATTGGAAGGGCAGCAAACGAGACCATCCATCTCCCTAGCCTTATCCCGTATCTCTCGGGGTCGGCTACCTAATCTAGGTGACTGAACGAGGGTATTGGTTTTTACACATAGCGACTGCCATCTGACCTCCGCAACCCAGAAGGGAAACCAGACCCAATCCTAGATTAGGTCAGAGTTTTCAAGCCGCCAATGCTTAGCACTGGCCTCTGACATGGTTTAACGATTAATACCTACGATATCAAAATATATTGACCGGGACTAACGGTTTACCGTGCCTTCCGAAGCACGAAAAAAGCGCTGAATAGTACTAGTACAGCCTGGACACCACTACAGCACTTCGGACACCAATTTTATCTAACTACTCTACTAGATATGATAATAAACAGACATCGGCAGCAAACGAGACCACTCATTGATATTTCGGTTGAGACTAGTACAGTAGGTACTTTTCTCTCATTTGCGAGGAAACAATAAGAATACACTTAAAAATAAACATTAAGGTTCGTATTTATAAAGCGATCTCAAGATTGAGAACAATATTAAGTGTGGATATGACATTTCTGATACGAGCTCAAACTAGCTGTCAGTCTCAAGAGCTGATTATAAACACGGGCCTAAATTACGATCTTGAGGACCGAAAAGAGTGAATGTACGGTCTGTTTTTAAGGTTCTGTATCCAAAGGGTAAAAAATTACTAAGACTTCGCTGTCTGTCCGTCTGTCACCAGGCTGTAT
>JARACY010005049.1:0-23689 GCA_029255725.1 Scrobipalpa atriplicella | reverse complement strand
TGCTGGGTGTGGAGGCAGCACTATAGGCGTTAGATTTAGTTTTGTGAATATAAAATAAGACTTTTATCTTGATACATGTGTCGTAAAAGGTAACTTAGGAATTTAAAGAATAGGCAGTAGTTTCGTTGTGTTTAGGAATAGATTAGATTGTTTTACAATTTTCTCTGGACATACAAAACAGTATCTATTATATCCATTGGCTTTAGAATAAAATTTCATCAATTCATCTCTCCATATTAAGAGGCGTATGAACCTGCACTTCTCCATACAAAAGGCGATAACGGTTCCCACCCCGTTAACATAGTCCGATTCCTATATATTTTGGAAATGATGTAGATATACTTAAAAACTAGGTTTGTACGTTTTTATTTTTTAAAAATATTACAGCTATAAAAAGATATGACCACTTTTAAATACCCATACAAATAATGAGGTCTTATCTTTATGTAACTGTAATAGTTCTGAAAAATTAAAACGTACAAACCTAGTTTTTAAGTATATCTACATCATTTCCCAAAATTATAGGAATCGGACTATTTTTACGGGGTGGGAACCGTTATCGCCTTTTGTATGGAGAGGTGCAGGTTCACACTCCTCTTAAGGTCTCGACCAACTATTTAAACGTCAGAACACACTCTTAACTATGATAATGTCTTATCAGATATTTTCAAATACAATCGTCCACTACCTTTATCGCCCTAGTTCTGTCAAATTTATAATAGCAAACGAATCCATTCATGATATTCGTATTCTAATAAATAATATCAAGTCACCTATACAATTTTGTATCATGTAAAATAAAGGGTCTTTTCTTCGCATAAAAGTAAAAAAAAGTATCCAACTTAAATATTTCACCAGAATTTTTGATATACTTAACTTCAATCTTATCAAATAAGTAAATATGCGATCAAAGTTTTATCTTGGATCTTTTTATCTATTTAGTTTTATCATAAATAAGATGAACTTTGTAATTATACCTAGCTAATTTCCGAAAATTGAACCTTTGAAGGAGAAGACTAAGGTAAATAAGTAATATTATTTTAGATATAATATGGCTTTAATTCTATCTATGTATAATAAAAATGATAATAAATACTAATAATAGTTATTTGTATAAAATAACTATACTTTTCTTTAGGTAGGTCACCTATGCTACTATTAATTTAACACCCTGTATAAATGTGATTGGAGGAAGGAAGATGACCGTGGTCCTATCGCCATTTTGAAAGCTCGGACAAGACAGCTAGGGTTGCCACTTGTAAATATTTATTGGGAAATTCCGTGTTACTGTGGAATTTCTGGACGTCGTACCCTCTTGAAAAGGGTTGGAAAAAAAGTGACAAACTGACCCTTGGAAAAGATACGGAAGTCAGTATTTATAAGCAGGGTATTTAGGCTCGTATTTATAAAGCGATCTCAAGATTGAGAGCAATATTAAGTATGGATTTGACAGATCGTGCAGGGTATTTAGGCTCGTATTTATAAAGCGATCTCAAGATTGAGAGCAATATTAAGTATGGATTTGACAGATCGTGCAGGGTATTTAGGCTCGTATTTATAAAGCGATCTCAAGATTGAGAGCAATATTAAGTATGGATTTGACAGATCGTGCAGGGTATTTAGGCTCGTATTTATAAAGCGATCTCAAGATTGAGAGCAATATTAAGTATGGGTTTGACAGATCGTGCAGGGTATTTAGGCACGTATTTATAAAGCGCTCTCAAGATTGGGAGCAATATTAAGTATGAATTTGACAGGTCGTTTTGTACCGAAATGACATTTCTGATATGAACTCAAACTCGCCGTCACTCTTGAGAGCTGATTATAAATACGGGCCTTAGATACGGCTTTTCAAAGCGAGATTGAACAGACATCGTCAAATGTGGTGGTCAGATGTGGCGGAACGACCTTTGTTTAGATAGAGTTTCCACTCTGCCTACCCCAGTAGGGATAAATGCGTGATTTAATGTATGTTTTATTATTAGCCCGGTACCCTTTTTACAGAGTCTGTAATTACCCTGATTCTATAAAATTGGGGGATGCCAGCCCTGTGACGTCATCAGATGACAATCGTCCAAAAACCGTCCGCTTCCGGCCCTTGACGTCCAATATCCCTTTGTGTTGGTTCCATTAGTTCGTTTGAATATTGTAACATCTTAGGTACTGACTATTGTGTATTGCGACTATTGTTGACTATAGTTGACTATGTAAATGTGGAGCACACAGTGAAAAGTAGCCATAAATTTGGCGTAGTTACTTATGGCTCGTATTTATAAAGCGATCTCAAGATTGAGAGCAATATTGAGTATGGCTGTAACAGGTCGTTTTTATACTGAAATCATATTTCTGATATGAACTGAAACTCGTTGCCCCTTTTTGAGAGCTGATTATAAACAAACGGGTCTATGTATATATCTACTACCACAGTATAATATAATAGTCTGACCTGACGTATGACGTTAGTCAGAACGTCAGACTATTATATTATACTGTGGTATTACCTAAAAGGTGAATTCGCCAGATCATACGTAAATGGAGGTTTTGAAAAAAAAAAAAACTGTTGTTCTATGACCTATTGAAAGAGAAGCATCAGATGCATTATAAGGATTTTTATCATTCTCAGTCCAGCAAATTATAAGTAGCATGGCTATATGAATTACGTCTCAAAAGTTAGACTGTTCCTTAATTGATTGTTTCCACAGAGCAAAAGAAACTCAATACTATTCTCCTTTCACTAAGCTACTTAACAACCACACCCTTCTTCTAAACAACAGAATAAATAAAACTACAATCAATCAAACCCTCGTCCCTTAATCCGCATCGGCCTAATGTCCTAACCCTTCTGTCCATCTCATGTCATTTATTATATCCAAAGCCCAGAGCCCTTGGTCTGTTTCCTTGATATCTACCTTATTTATTGTCAAAATGCCAACGAGGACGGGGCGAAGACTATTTGTCATTGACAAAGCTTTTTGGATATGTTTCATGTACAGGATGGGCTGAAAATAAGAAATTGAACGTACTAAACTAATATACGGTGAAATTACTAGCCGATGTACGAGTATGGCTCGTATTTATAAAGCGATCTCAAGATTGAGAGCCATATTAAGTATGGATTTGACAGACCATTTTGTACTGAAATGACATTTCTGATACGAACTCAAACTCGCTGTCACTCTTGATAGCTGGTTATAAATACGGGCCTAAGATAAGATCTGCCAAAAATTCGCTCAATTGACAGAATTTAGAGATTTAAAAATAAAACAATGGGACCTAATGTAAAAATAATACAATAATAAATTCACTCTTTATTATTTTTATCGATATTTTGTATCATGACATGAAGAATTCATAAAAAAAAAGATTATGTTAATTTGAGAGTCATAGGCCCGTATTTATAATCAGCTCTCAAGAGTGACAGCGAGTTTGAGTTCGTATCAGAAATGACGTCATTCCAGTACAAAATTACTTGTCAAATCCGCACTCAATATTGCTCTCAATCTTGAGATCGCTTTATAAATACGAGCCATAGTCATAATCATAACTCTCGAGTTATTAATAGTTGTACCAACATCAGAAATACAACGCTAGGCATATAAATAATTTGTTTGATTTGGAAATGGAATTTTTCAGGGCTTTCACAAGTCATCATTGTGGATTGTGATGTAAAAAAACACACTCTCTAATTAATCTAAGGCTCGTATTTATAAAGCGCTCTCAAGATTGAGAGCAATATTGAGTATGGATTTGACAGATAGTTTTGTACTAAAATGACATTTCTAATACGAACCTAAACATCATCCTGTTTATATTGTATCCTTCGCGTACTAACCCAAGAGGGTATTGGATGAATACGATATGAATATGTTTTGATGCTGGTGTATGCAAATTTGTATATTTTCATTCGGTACATTTGGACAATATTTTTTGGGTGGATTTTGGGAAGAGGATTGGCATTCGGGGTCTTTGATATCAATGCTAGTTTCTACATAAGGGAATATTTGTATAGATTTGCAACGGACAACTCAAAAACTATAGAACTGATTTCAAAATTTCTTCTACTATTGAAAATATACATTCGCCTTGGATCAAAGATGTATGCTTTAAGTCATCTTTCCTCAAATCTAGAGTCCCTAATGTGAGCAGTTGTATTTAGTTTTGTCTCTGTTTTATTAGGCTTAAAGTTGCTGTAACATATTATTATCATCATCAGCTCATGTCCCCACCAAGGGGCACGAACCTACCCTGTACCCGCGATCACATGGGCCCAGTACGGATTGGTCGACTTCACACACAACTTTTGATTTTATTCATAGGTGTATGCAGGTTTCCTCACGATGTTTTCTTCACCGTAAAAGCGCCGAATAAACGTACGTATGTAATTCGGAAACCGAAAAACACATTGGTACGTGGTGGGATTTGAACCACGACCTCCTGCACAGGAGGCAGCGGCCCTAACCACTACACCATTGGGTTGTAACATATAACAATGAAAAATTCTGCTGCTAGTTCTAAAACAATAGCAAATATCAGACCCTTCTTAATGCCCAATATTCATCCTGCCATCACATCGAAAATTACAATTCAGAGGAAAATCTCTAACATTTCCTGCTGTCATTATTCATATGTGACCCATTACATAAAGGGTGTTAATACTGCTTGACTTATTGGGCACATCTCTCATATGGACCCTTGGCCCTTTATACTTAAGAGGGCTTAAAGGAAATTTGTCTTTTGATTATTGGTAGTGATTTTAAGCCTTTCCCTTTGTGTGAGCTTTTCGAGGGAATATTGTTGGAATTGTCACTGAAATTTAAAGGATAGAGTTTGTTTTTATCAAGCGTAGACACATCTATGATGAAAAACAAGTCAAAAAACAATTTATGTACCTAATATAACTTCTTCTTTTTTAAGCGTCGTTTGTATATTGATGTAGGTACGTCTACTAGAATTTCATAAGTCATCAAAATCAACTAGTTTTCTGAAAGCTGAATAATTTTTTTCTGGTGATGAAAGATGGCATACCTTTCAATAAATATCACGTTAGTTGACCTTTGTTCTTTGTTCTTTGGTTTTTATGTTATTGTATCGAATAAAGTGCAATTTTTTTTTCAGCAATATTATCTACTTATATCTAGCTATGAACATCTAACAAAATTAATTTTGCCTGAATTATTATAATGTAGACAGACATGTAGTGCAAAATAATATTATTAAATTTTTGTGACATTCGAAAAATGGCATTAATTTTTCAACCATTTTCATCTCGTATCGCCTTTACACAAGAACCCTACCGCAAATTTCTAATAATATTAAACACTTCCAACCCTGACAGGGATTCAGAATCCGACAGACTCATAACATTTGACAATATCAGTAGAGGACATAAATAACATACTTTGGTCGTTTTTACATCCAACTTCTATGACGACTGAATATTTGAGTTTGGTATACATTGCGGGCTATGTAACGATTGCTTGGTCTAAGAAGCAAGATATAAATCTTTTTGAATAGGTAAATTTTTCTTTTAAATGGTAATTGATCGCCTTTTATGACTGAATAACTGCATATCAGTGGGTATATTTTCAGCAAAAAGTTCAAATTTAACTATCCCTTCCATGCTGAACTGGGAGTAAAAGCAAAACTTAGAATGTGCCAGCTACATCGCCTCCCGGTCATGCTGTAAAAATCATGGATTCGAAGGTTTCAGCATTGTAATTTAGGCGATAGGCTAACAACCTGTCACTATAGCAATATACAGATCCATCTGGAATAACCCTCAAAATATGTCAGACGTGGTTAAACGACCTTTGTTTTGGTCGTTTACGCTCTGCCATTAGGGATAAAGGCGTGATTATATGTAGCATGTATATGCATGTAGTTATGTTAACTATTTCTTAAAATGAACTAACTAGAAGTTCTCCTAGACAAAACATACGCTTTTACAAAGCAGAAATGGATACAAAAATCGTCGCCGACAGTACGAGTGATCCATCGGAGTGGCAAAAGGCGGTAGATTTGCATGGGGATTGTTATAACAACGATTTATTACGTCAAAGATCGGTGGATGGGATTGCTGTGTAGTAATTTTATTTAATATTAGTTCGTCCAGATGGGATTGGGTCTTTGAGAGATGTGTTTGTGTCTCTTGAGATTGTGTTTGAAGGAGTCGACAAATAATATTTTTTTGAATAAATACCTAGAAGGAAAACTCTTTGGAATATTATTGGATCAAAGATTTATACATGTGTGATGTGTCACGACTTGTATTGGTTACGTTGGGCATACCATACATAAAGTCGCGCCCTTATCCCTTAGGGGTTAGGCAAAAGGTAAACCGCCCATTGAAATTGAAAGGCGTCTTTACCAGTTTGAAAAAATATTGAGGACAATTTAGATAAATTATTTAAATTTAGATGCTATTATGAAAGGTTGTCTGCCCATCACCTAAATCACTTACAATATCCTGGAACCTCGAATCCTTTTGCTGGTTTTTACAGCATACCCATGAGGAGAAGCAGCTGGCACATTCTTTGTTTTTCTATCGCTCCCATTCCAGCATGAAAGAATACGTTGGTTGTCTCATAAACGAACTTATTGTAAATAGTTACTATCTATTGGTTTGCTTCGACACAACAACCATTACCCACCTAACATGCCCGGAAATTTCCCTAAACCACCCGACCATCGACGACGATTCATTTTTCTTGACAAAATCCCCGCTAGTGACGTTCCGAGCCGGGTATAAGTTTCAACCGGGCAAGGGTTCCTAATCGGGGTGACAAATGACCCGGGCGACATGGCTAAGGCTAACCGGGTCGCAATACAGGTCGGTCAGATAGTCCAGGATTGATGGATATTACACTAAAATTTCGTACACTAAAATGCCGGGACTATTTGTCACAGAGGATACTCGATTTTCGGGTAAACAGCTGGGTACAGCTCGAAGATTTCAATGGTAAGTTTTGCTCATTGCATCATAGTTGCCTGAAATAAACATTTAAATAAACTAAAATAGAAAGAGCGTGTTTGCCGAGCACACGTGTTGAAGTGAAACTTCTTTGACATTTTTGACATTTGACTTTTGTCCCCCGCCGTGACGTATTTTCGTCACCCGACCTTGAAATATTACTCTTGACGCGCCTAAAGAAGTTTCACTTCAAAAATAAATAAAACAATTTATGCCCATGCGCATAATTTTACATATTCCTACTTAGATAATAACGCAAATACCAATAAAATTTGAATATACGAGTACATACACCCAGAAAACAAAGCTATTTCAAAGTGTCAAATTAATTTAATCATTATATTTTTAACGATATCAAAACCAGTTAAACATGATTTTATTAGCCATTTGTAAATACTGGCCAACAAATTTAAAAATAAATTTAGATTAGAAGTAGAGATGTATAGTTTAGTATAAACACAGCAAATACAAAAGCAGAACATTGCCAGTATCGCATGTAGGTGTACAAATAGTGGCGCCATCTGTTGTCGTTCAACCGGTTGCGTGTTGAGCCGGACGCCCGGGCGAACGGCGCGCCCGGTCAACCGGACCATCGTGTGTGTACGGGCCCTTAGGGAGACTGCATATTGGAGTGGTAATTTTTATTAGGAAATAACTACTATGTCAAAAAATAAGTAAAAACGGTTGGACTGGATGCCCGGACGAATAGCGACTATTTCTATAAATTATAACACTTAATTTTATCGGGAACTCATCAAATATTTAAATCGCGGTAAGAAACCTGTAAAATGTCTTATAGTTATAGTATAAATTATAATTTTATTAAATGATGATTAGATTACCATGTATTTTCCAGCTTAATCCACATTGCCTTGTCTTTGGCATCCATTTTAGTGAGATTGTTTTCCTCCATATTCGCTTTTATAGCATCCAACCAGTGCCTGGTGATCCAATTTCATTCTACGATGAATTTGATCAAATTACACCGATTTTTTTACATAGCCCGAAGAGAATAGCGTAAAGTCACCTTTACAAAATTTCGATTCAATCCGATATTCACATGGTGCAATGTATTGCAAGAGAACAATGCACTTCAGCTATTGCAAAGTGAACTCTATTACAAAGAAATAGAGTGTAACGAGAGTGCAAAAAAAAAATTGTTTTTAATTGATATTGGTATTGAGTTTATTGAACCGTATTGTCACATGTGTTGTGTACATTCAACTGAATAAAGAATGAATTAAATAGTCAAACTATCAAAACTATATGCTGATCCCAAATCACTGGATTCGTCTATGATTGGTATGGTTTTACATTCATTATTTTATATATTATATTTATTTTACATTTATTATTTTAATGGTATATTTATAAATTTGGTGTATAACTGCCTCTGTGGTCTAGTGGTCTAAGCCATGGGCTTACGATCCGGAGGTCCTGGGTTCGATTCCCAGGGGGGTACACAAAGTTGATATTTGTCAATTTATCACTTTGTGAGGTTTTCCCCAGTTTGGTTAGGACATTGCAGGCTGAATCACCTGATTGTCCGAAAAGAAAAAGGATTCCGTGCTTCGGAGGGCACGTTAAGCCGTCGGTCCCGGTCGCTGTCTTTAATAGTGGTTGTTACTGAAACCATGTCAGAGGCCTATAGCTGTGCTACTAGGCGGTTTGAAAACTCTGACACCAGGGTTTATCGGGTCGTTGTTCGACTCTAAAATCCACTCGCTAAGTAGTAGTAGTAATGGTATATTTTATTCTTACTGTACAGTGAGCAGCAGTAATTTTTTTAAAGTATTTTTTATTTGGTAAACACAACAGTAAGGTCGATCGATATGACAAAGACTAACATAGAATGTAAGTAACATAACTGATGCTCCTAAATAAGAAATTATCCAAAATTATGCCATTTAGGTACATTAACAAACTCAACTGTCCAATAACAGAAATTATAAGAGCAATATCGGTCGGTAGCTATATATCAGTTCCATCAGACAATAACAGAGCTGCAATATCTAAATATTAAGTGAGTAAATCTCAATTAAATAAAGTATAGGTTTAACTTTTTTTCATCATTGTTCTCCCAGAAAAAAATATACAATGATAACTCATCCTAAATTATCCCATTATCTAATAATATTCCTACGTACAGCTGTCCAATAACGCAGAAATTAGAGTAATATAAGAGCAATATAAGAGCAATAATATCGGTAGCTGTATATCAGTTCCATTAGACAATAACAGAGCTGCAATAACGCCGCGGTACATGAGTTGTGGCACTGCATCGCTCCATTAGCGATTATTGTCCAAGTTTTGCGCTAACAAACTGGACTATACGCACTCTCATACAACTACTGGAAGTGTCATAATAGGGTAAGGGTGAAAAGACCTAATACCCTGTTAAAATTTGGAAAATTAATTAAGATTTTATTACCTATCTAATACGGGGTGTAAGCAAACTAATACGGGTTGCTCAGTCAACGAAACTGAACAACTTTCACCAGGAGATTATTTCGAAAAATGAAAAAGAAATTTTGGCTTTCCCATAAAAATTGACTGATCGAGGTGGTCATTTTGTATGTTTTTTTTTTTCATATATAAAATTGTTTAGTTTCTTTGACTGAGCAACCCCTATCAGTTTATGGTACGTTGTGCCTTACACCGAATATAGAATAGGTACTAGCTTTTACCTGCGACTTCGTATGCGAATGTTTTTTTTCTCCCACGTCCTCTCGTGAGTAGGTATCTCCCGTCCCACAGCTCTTCTCGTGGGTCTGCTCTCAGCCTGCCACCATTACAGACCTATCTATTACTGATTATGACACATCCAGTATCTCTACATCTTTGAAACTGGACACAGCGACTGCCAAATTCTTTGTACTTATTTACGCCAGCTATTATTTATTGCCATAGTATCGACTCCGCTTTATATGGAGTTGCCAACTTTATGCTATTAGTTCGCTAGCTTCTTCCATTGTTTTTATGTTTTCGTTTTTGTTTTGAAACTTTTCGGAAGATTGTTTGTTGTGCCAATTTTATTTTCTTTTTCGATATCTTTAAGTGGATTGGTTTAAAACTTGCATCAGAATAAGAAAACTTTAAAGTTAAACCAGTGTTACATACAATCACGCTTTTATTTCTAAGGGAGTAGGCACAGTTTCAACATCTGTAATGAATTTCTTTCTGCCACGTCGTGATAAAACAGCTAACACATTCTATGTTTTTCTGTCACTGTCAGAAGCATGAAATATTCTATAGTTAGATAATGAAGGATCTACTGTTTCAATTCCGACTTAAAACCAGAAATCCATTCTTCTCCAGTGACCTGTTTAAGAGCCAGTCGAAACTCAATATCTTTTGTATGGTGTTGTATGGGAGCTGTATGATGTATGAAAGGAGCCACCGATGTATGACCGATACGGCGCGTGCTTGGTCTTGTATGGAATGGACGGTTAGATTGCTCTTGTCTAGGATCTATAGGGTGTGTAAAAAATAGGGTTAAAAAATGTCTTAGGCTGGTATTTATAAAGCGATCTCAAGATTGAGGGCAATATTAAGTATGGATTTGACAGATCGTTTTATACTGAAATGACATTTCTGATACGGACTCAAACTCGCTGTCACTCTTGAGAGCTGGTTATAAATACGGGCCTTAGTACAATTTACTTAGGTAGGTATAGTAACTTACTTAGGTAGGGTGAGGTAACTGAGCCTTGGGCTTACGATCCGGAGGTCCTGGGTTCGATTCCCAGAGGGGGGACACAAAGTTGATATTTGTCAATTTATCACTTTGTGAGGTTTTCCCCAGTTTGGTAAGGACATTGCAGGCTGAATCACCTGATTGTCCGAAAAGAAAAAGGATTCCGTGCTTCGGAGGGCACGTTAAGCCGTCGGTCTCGGTCGCTGTCTTTGATAGTGGTCGTTACTGAAACCATGTCAGAGGCCTATAGCTGAGCTACTAGGCGGTTTGAAAACACTGACACCAGGGTTTATCGGGTCGTTGTTCGACTCGAAAATCCACTCGCTAAAAAGAAGAAGGGTAGAGTCAATTCATACCGATTTCCGGAAAGTGTCGAGACATAATGCGGCGGTTTGGAATTTCGTTCTGCAGATCTGTTCCCGGCACATTATAATAATTATAACCTACTTTATTCTGTTTAAGGCGAGAGACAGGGAGGAATTTTTAAAGTTCATTTAAGGCCGGTAATCTGAAATGTATAGGTTAATTATCAAATGTGTGAAGTCAGCAAAGGAGACATCTGGGCAGGCACGCTCGAAACGGATGAGATTATTTCAGTTTTTTTTTAATGGATTTTCATGAAATTTCGTATGTTTGCACAATTAATTTATTGCAACGAAATTTCATGACAATCCACAAATAATTTCCTGAAATAATCTCATCCGTTTCGAGCGTGCCTGCCCAGATGGTCTCCTTTGCCGCTTGTACCTTTTAAATATAATGAAATATATATCACCCTGTAGGTAGTGACTTGTGTCTGTGACATGTGACACGGCAGCAGGTACTTGAATCAAGTAAACTACAGCGACATCTATTGTGCCGGTGCCGCTCCGCTGAACCACTTCCGTATCAGCCGTCATAGTTAAATACTGGCTAAGTACGTGCTAAGTACTTATATTTGTTTTTATTTTAATACTAGATCTATATCTACCTATCACTTTCATTGTCAAATGGAGAGTAAAAAAAATGTTTATCGTATTTAAAATCCTGTGGTAAAATCTAATAAGTAATAGCACTGATTTATTTAGTCAGAAAACATTATTCTACAACATTTCCTGAAAGTTATTTTTGTAAAAGTTGTTCAGTTGCATTGACTGAGCCCCTATCAGTTTCTAGTACGCTGTCCCTTACACCCAGTATGGGCGCTTTTTCACTAGACGGCACGTCAACGGCAACGGCGACGGCACGGCGACGATCACGTGACAATATCTATGGGAATCGATGACATACCATGACGGTGCCGTGCCGGCAAGTGGAAAAGCGTATCATATAATTACATTGATTTTCATACATTATCTCACCTACGATATCGTCGACGGTACCGTGCCGTCGCCGTTGCCGTTGACGTGCCGTCTAGTGGAAAAGCGCCCTATAGATAACAAAAACAGTCAAGATAAATATAACTTCATGGGCTGTATTCTTCCAGTCTAACACCCTTATTCCGTCAATCCACGTATAAGCCAATTGGTCTTAAACTCATCCCAAAGGGATAGACACCGGCGAAATTCCAGACCACATTTTTTCCCATCCATTTCTTGCTGAAAAAAATCTCTCGCGGACCCTTACAATCAATTGCATGGTCCCAGGACAGAGGCCATTTTCGAAAAGGGCCTTAGAGTTAAATAAATGTGGAGATAGAGCAAGTGGTGCTAATAAATGAAGTCAGGTTTTTGGCGGTTAGACAGACAGCTGGTTTGGTGGGTGCTAAAATGTGAAGCAATTAATATAAATTAATGTAGATTCGTGAGATAAAACATCTTGTTCCTACTTCCTACCTACATGTTTCTATTTTGACAACTTCACTTCATAGTTCCACTCACTCTATCTACACTGTTTTTGTCTGTGCATGGGAGGTTCAGTCAGGGGCTTATAAGTTTTTCGCCTTTAGCTAATATTGTTAGTCCAGCCACGGAGGTCTCAAGGGGGGGATTCCCCATAAATTGAGCCAGTTAAGTGATTCGACCCTTTCAATCTTTCGATGCCTTTGTATTTTTTATGGTCAGTGTTGGTTCATAATTTAGGTGAGGTTATTAGATTGGTTTGTTTTTCAGGAAATTGAGTCGATAAGTGTGAATTTATTAGACCTTTTTTGTTTTGATTTACGCTTAGAATTTAACAGCTTATAAAATATTAGGTTTAAAAGTGTTTATTGTCGTCTCGTATGTAAATTTTTTTTCAGCCCATATTTTCCATATTAAGTACATACATTGAATTATTATATTATAACTACTTTATATGTTTTTATGGGTTTCGGTCTAGCATGGAAGTTTTCTAGATTAAGGTAATTTTTCTTTAAAATACAACCAGTATTTTTTGTTAATTTAATTTAAGCGTGATCAATTTCTTCTATCAATTATTTTATCCAATTTTCGCTCGAGAAAAATCTCTCCCTACCTAACCCCAAACAGCCGATCCCTTACAAAAACACTGCAATCTCTAAAACAATTTTCTCGTAACTATATACAATTTTTCACGTCCGTCTGTCCATCTCGGACAATTGGGGTTGCCAAATAGCGGCTATTGACAAGGTTGCCAACTCAAAGGGTTAGGGTGCGTTAGTTTTTTTTATTGGCGATTTTGTAAGTCAATACGTTCAAGTTATTTGGTTGTGATTTTATTTGGGGTTAGTTTAGATGTGGTTTTACTTCCCTTGGGTTTTGGTCCTGTTATTGTTATTTTACTTGGACTGAGTTTTATGACAGACATTTTTTTTATTATCTTAAAATCTTTCTTTTAAATACCTATACCTAATAGCTGTTTTAGCGACTGCATACCGCGAATTCAGTAAATCAGTAATTGAGTTACCTAATTAAACCATCCACGATAATCGAAGTAAGTACCTATGTTAAATCACGCATTATATCCCTTATAGGCATAATTATTAAGCAGAACATTAAATACTTTTCTACATGACGTCTGACCTTAAAGAGGCAAATTAGATTTGATTGAGTGTATAGTGATGGGTTATCAGCCCATTTCATAACTTGCAATAGGTACTCGAAAATCCTCGTGTCCCCATTACTGGATTTTACTGTGAAGATAAGCAAAGCTAGTATATTTTTGTACAAATTTTTGAGGATTTTTGCACACACAGTGCTATTTTATTTCATAAATATGAGAAGTAAGAAATTAAAAAAAAACGCCGCAGGCAGGGTCTAAACCTGCGACCTTCGGAATGCCGTTCCATCGCTCTGCCAACTGAGCTACAAGAAGGTCGCAGGTTCAAACTTTCTTACTTCTCATATTTATGGTACAATTTTTATCTCTCCCAGTCCATTATATTGAGAATTGAGACATCTTTTTATTTATTTTTAAACGGCCACTAACCTACTGATACCTCCCCCAAGGGGTTAAGAGTTATAGGCACTTTTATTCGGAAACTTGTAACACAAACCGTAGGGGCGGGCGGGGTGTAACGGCGATTTTTTTCCCCATAAAACTGATTCACACTGCCCAGGGCAAGATGCGAATGATCATTTTGTTTCGATATCTTTATAGTGTATCGGAATGTTATTTGTTTTTTTTTATGCGGAAATATTTATTATGTCACTAGATTTCCACCCCGCGGTTTCACCCGCGGCTTAATGAGTTTTCCCGTGGGAATCAGGCATTCTTCCGGGGTAAAAAGTAGCATGTGTTAATCTAGGGTGTCAGCTACTTCCATACCAAATTTTATTAAAATTTCTCCAGCCGTTTAGACGTGAAACAGTAACAAACATCCATCCATGCATCCATACTTACAAACTTTCGCGTTTATAATATTAGGTTAAAATTGATTGCACGAAAATACATAGCACTGTCTTACTTGACCAGAGAGAATCTATGATGGATCGAGCTCTTTTAAATCCTTTGATTCAACGTCAAAACAAATCAAGCTGTTTGGTGCCGGATTCCGGTGGCAGGGTGATGGTGGCAATCGATGGGTGGTGCGATTTACAGTTGACCAACAGACCAGTAGATTTTTGAACTACTTTTTCATAATTTTCAATATTGGCACTCTAAAATCTACATTCTGTTGAAAATTATCATCACACCTCACACCAAACTGCATCAAATTCTAAAAGAACAACGTTCAAACTTTTTTTCAAGAGCGACTCCATCGGCTCTCCGCGTCCGATAAATAAAAGTGGTTGGGAAAAAACATCCGACCACTAACAGACCGACTTCCGAACGGGGATATTTATGGACAAGAGGGCAGGTTTATTGTGGACTCGTAACCCGCTCGCCCCCGGCTATCCACACTTTGTTGGACGGCTGTTACACCAAAGCGAACTAATGTTACATCCATCCAAATAATTAAAAATGCGAAAGTAATCTTTCTATCTATACTCTGTACAACATAGCTTGATCTTTTTGACAGATGTCAAACATATACTGTTATGAAGGAGTCTCTTTCGCACCTGTGATGTTTTGATATTTCCTACCTGCTGTCACAGGACTCAAGCTACATTGGACAAAGTATAGTTGTTGCTCTTTAACACCTAAATGGCTGGAAGGATTTTGATGAAAATTATGGTGATAGATGGTAACTCGGAGACTGACATAGGCTTCTTTTATCTGGGAAAATGTTTTATTCCCTTCCCTTATAAAGTTTCGGCAAATGATAGCGCTATTGTTGCCTAGCCTAGATCAGACAGGCCGCATAGTTGTTTTTCACATATTTTTAAATGAAATGCACTGCTTTTTTGTCCTAAACCTTCAGTTTTAGTGTCAGGCACTTGCCTGTGGAGTAATCGCCAACCGTCTGCTATTCTGATAGTCTACGAATTCCTGATCACTTTGGTGTAACACACAGCATGTTTTATTCGACGTTCGGAAAAATAACTTTATTTTTATCTGTATATTTATTTGCCGTTTTGCCCTCCAACGTCCGATAAGGAGATTTCCTCGATATTCTCCATATTGTTGCTGGAAGAAGTTTATTTCTGGCAGCCCATTCGGCGTTATGGCTCTTCCTTTGATTTGTTGCAACGTATTTTTTAAGATAATTTTCTTCTTTCTTCGCGAATGCAAGGGTTAGTTGTTTTGTTATTGTGAATACGAACAGTGTTGATTCGAATAGTTGTGAAGGTTTTCTAGATTTTATATTTCTGATTTTACTGGCTTTTAAGGTCTGGTTTCCCTTCTGGGTTGCGGAGGTTAGATGACAGTCGCTCTGTGTAAAAACTAGTACCCTCGTTCAATCCTCTAGATGAGGTAGCCGATCCCGTGAAATCTGGGAAAACGGCTAGGAAGATGAAGATGATGACTGGCTTTTAAGGTGTTACAGTAGTGCATATTTATTTTTTAAGTTAGATATGGTTTTTTTTCGCTTTTACAGTAATATCAGTTAACATTCCATCTAATAGGAGAGAAAACAGAGTAACATCTAAGTAAAATAAAACAATTTCATTTAAAGCAACTCATTTGCAAAACCAATACACTTAAATGCCATTGACCCCGAATCGCGGCCATCTTGAACTTCACACTGTCACTCAAATTTACCCCTAACCACCCTTTAATTTGTCAATCCCAATCAGCAATTAAGTCAGTGTCAGGAGGCTCCATCAATTTACTCATCTCTTATATCGGGCCGTTACATTAGCAATTTTTGCCAATAACCCCCAGTAATTGCTTTAACCGAAGACCATTTCTCACTCAATCAACTTCTTCAGTCTTTATGACTTCCTGGTAGGGATGGGATGATTTACGTTCAATAAAAAAGTGAAACTGAATATTTCTAGGAGCAGTGTCAGGATTTTGAAATGCTTTGGTAGCATACCGACACGCGATATCTCAGCTGAAGGACTTGTTTCCACGCCAAGACGCTTTAAAAAAAAAATATCTTATCGCATATACCTTTCAAACTCCGATACAATTTTGACAGATAGATGTGATAAAATGGCCGGGTATGGTACGGTTGGACTAGTACTTAATGTAGAAATGTCCGATTGTCGGTATGCTTGGTAGATTTTTTTTACATGTCAATTTTATAATTACTTCTACTACATGAGTAGTATACTATTATTAGTAGGCTAGCTTCTATCGGCTAAATTGGCGAGCCAGCAATAGTACCTTTTGTGATTTTGAGATCCGACGTACCATCACTACATCAGTTTCAGTCCGTCGTGCGCTTGAAGCGATTTATATCTGATTCGTCTAACCTTATTAAAAGGGCGGTGGAATTGAAGCGCTGGATCGCGGGATGACATCGGAGTCGGATTCAAAAATTTAAATTAAGAACATTCTTCACTCGGTGAGAGTTTATTATTATTAGAATCGAAAATTGCGGCTTAAAGGTCAATTCACACCGGGATGCGACGCGACGCGCCCTTTTCAAGTTGTACCTTCTAATACAGAATTTTATTGACTATGCTAAAAGATAAAGAATTCGGGAATTCTTCGAACAGCTTCCGGTGTGATCTGACTCTTAATTAAGGGATTCGATGTGAACTAAAAACATTGTAAATTTCCATAATACTTAGCAAGCTTACTAGCAATAGGTAAGTATTCCATTATAGTTTATGTTGAAATAATAAAAGTAAAACTTTAAATACATAATCAAAAATTATCATCTACACTTGGTATATTTGCCACACTTGGCATGCGTATTGGTGAACGCAGTTGAAGACGTTTACTCACAAGAAGCGCTACTTTTAATTTCCTTGATAAATTACGTAAAGATGATATTTACTTTACAAAATTATGCTAATTGTGACTAAGTAATATTGTAAAGAAAATACGGGTCTTACCAAGGTCTTGCAGGAAAATTAAAAAAGCGGTCCCAACACCTGAACTTAGTCGGCAAATTCGTATCAACTAAAATTATTTGCTATTTACTTACATCTGGCCAACTCTTATATATTCTAAAATCCCGACAAAGGATTGTGCTTTTATAAAATTAAAAACGTAGAGCTTGTAATGATATTAAAATTCAACGCTTACAGTGCAGGCAGACATAATATTTGCTTTAGCAGTATCAGGGACGGATTTAGAAGGAGACAACATTATTTGTTTCTTAAACCATGAACTGAATATCTTACTTTACGAAATATCAACAAAATCGGGCAGAAATAAATAAAGGCGTTTTCCGTACAAATTGGTGTCAGCTGATCTAATTTTTTTTATGGGAGAACCATTTTTTTACCATATAAGAAATATCTAAATATAAAAAAATGGCTGCTTATGTACTTTTTCATAACTTCAACTCAGTTCTACGCTTACTAGGCCGTAGTATTTATTAGTTAACCATCGTAGTAAACTCTACGTTACAAAATTCGTAGACAGTTAAAATATAAACATTTAGCCATTAAAATCTTACTGATTCCTATTATAGTTATTTGGATAACTGTATAAACATAAAAAGTATAATTCAATTCAAAAAGATTTAATTTAGAAATTTGAAAGTCTACATTGATAGCAGTAGATTGCGAATTTTAAAAGAAAAAAAGTTTAGTACAATGACAAATTTATGTCATCCTGATTTTGAAATTTCATTTAGGTAAGAAATGTATGAAATCTTCAGAAACTTTTTTTTTAACTCTTGCCAACAAAAGAAGGGGTGCCAAACCTGACTACCTCCCTGCCGCTTGCCAGCGCACCTTCATAAACTTATTAAAATATTTCTCAGTATATTTAATTAGTGTTTCTGGCCCATTTGTCCCCGCGTTCCTCTAAGCCCAGGTGTGTTATTTGCTAGACACGTTACTTCGGATTTGGCGAGCTGAGATTTTATTTTGATGTTGTAATAAAAATAATGATGGAAGAACCGTACAAAAATTATCGAATTGGTAAGCTATTTATACAGGGTGGTAATTTCTCAAGGTGTGTTTTAGTGACGATAAAACATTACATAAAAAAAAATGGTCGGGGAAACCATTCAGTTTTATTTTGAGTAGAATTTTATACCGGTTGTAAGGGACAGCGTCCCGCAAACTGACAGGGGTTGCTCAGTCAACGATACTGAACACATATCACCGGGATTTTTTTCAGGAAATGAAAAAAAAAATTTGCTTTTCCATACAAATTGTCTGATCGATGTGGTCATTTTGTATGAAAAAGCAAATTTTTATTTTCATTTCCTGAAAAAAAATCCTGATGATAGTTGTTCAGTATCGTTGACTGAGCAACCCCTATAAGTTTGCGGGACGCTGTCCCTTACACCCCGTATAAAAAAATAAACTGTACTAAAACACCCGCTGACTGAGCTATGACGCGCAATTAAATTTAACTATATTGTGTGAGAAAGGGTTAACTAAGCGTAGTTGTTCCTTAGCTGATTTCGCCCTCAACTCTTGCCATCATATTTTTCTTTCAATGCGTGAACGGCCTAAATAAGCCGATCCAAGTCACTTTCAACGCTATTTCAGCATGTAACCCAATAAATCAGACAATTATTTTTCATTTATTCATAAAATACAACCACTTGAACAGTAATCAGCAACGAAATTGTTTAGATACACCGTGACCCAAAAAAGGGACAGAAATTCGAAAGAAAAAAGGCCATAGCACACCTGCGGAGACATTATTTAATAATTTGGTACGCTAACGCCGGCCTAATGACAATTTTATAGCGAGCAACTTACCTGCTCCCAAACGCCTTTTAGGTAAACCTATACAAAAAATTTGGCAATATTATCTTTGAATTGTGTACAGGGAATGTCAGGGAATACATTTTTATTTTGTTTACTATTTACCTTCTAAATTCTAAACAATTTTATGATCTCTCTAATGGTAGGAACTAGGAAAAGTTATATCTGTCGATCGTACCAAAAAAATATAATATAAGTAATTCTTCTTTATTTTTCTTCATTTCCTATGGTATGGTAGCACTAATAACATACACATATTACATATAATCACGATTTTATCCCTAATGGGGTAGGCAGTGCGTAAACGACCTAAACAAAGGTCGTTCCGCCACGTCTGACAAGTTTTGAGGGTTATTCCAGATAGATCTGTATATTGATATTAGTTACAGGTTGTCAGCCCATCGCCTAAATTACAATTCTGAGACCCTCATATCCCTTAGCTGATTTTACAGCATGCCCGGGAGGAGATGCAGCTGGCACATTCTATGTTTTTCTATCACTCCCAGTCCAGCATGGAAGTAATAAAACTGGGAAAAATTTATCCAAATAAGGTTGATTAGGTTTAGACTGTATTTTAGGGTGAAATTCTGTTAAGAAACATAAATAGGAATATCATAACATTTTGTAGCATCTGGATAGTGAGACAAGATCATAACAATGAGATGAGAACATATCTCGTATCTGAATTCAATATGAGTTTTAGCATAACTTACATTCAGCTGAAGCAAAATAATTAGATACGCGCAAAGTATCTAATCTAATCAAAATAATTTCAGTTCACAAGTAGATCGCAAAGTAGGTATAGTATCATCATCATCAGCCACAACAGTCCACTGCTTGACATGGGCCTCCCCAAAATTAGGGTTATATGCCATACTCGCCACGCTTGGTAGGCGGGTTGGTGAGCGCAGTAGAAGTTTTCCATTCACAGGGAACGCTGCTGCCCATTCCCTGGATTTATCCTTTAGTCGCCTTTTACGACACCCGCAGGAAGTTATCGGGTGATGCTATTCTAACCCGGCACCACACGGGTAGCACCACAAGGTATTATAGGTCATGCCAAGTCGCGCGACGCAATGAGCCAAGCCTCGACACGACCGAACGCAAAAATTAAGTTTGTCAAGTCGATTTCATTTTTCATTAATTCATCTTCTCCGGGTCCGCTGACAAGAATGTAGAATAAATACTAGAATAAACTATACTATTTTCTTAGTTTTATTCGTAATTTGTTCTAGACTAGACTAGAGATGATAAACACAATACAGATTTTGGAAAGAGCTCAAAAATAAACACAACATTACTAAAACTTATGAATACGTCACGTTACACGTAAAAAAAAAGATATTCAACAATATATTTTGTAACAAAATAGCTGTGGTTAAGTCAAATTATATTAGAAATAATAAAACAACATGGGCTACGGTTATTGCTACAGCAGCGTAGCAACTGTCTACAAAGTGCTACGAAATATTTTACTACGAAAACTTTTTCGTCTTTTCTGGTCTTTTCCATAACTTCTAACTCTTTGTTCCTTCAACCGATATTCGTCCTTCCTATTCCTATATAAAATTTCCCTGAGGGTTTCTTTTTATAAAATTTGTACTTTTTCGTACAGCCTGTTTAACCCCCAAACGGCGGCTAATTTCAGAAGATGGTTGATAAATTATTGATGGTACTTTTTGATCCGAACTGTTTGTCTTTTATGTTAATTTTTTTTAATCCCCTCCTGAGGTATGATTTTTTAATGAAGGATGATATTGCCTCGTTTCGCGATTGGCTGCTTGGGGATCGAATAGATTTTTTTATTGTTTTTATCTTTTTGTGTTCTTACTTTAAGGCCCGTATTTATAATCCGCTCTCAAGAGTGACAGCGATTTTGAGTTCGTATCAGAAATGTCATTTCAGTACAAAACGACCTGTCAAATCCATACTTAATAATGCGCTCAATATTGAGATCGCTTTATAAATACGAGCCTAAGTTTTCTGTGTTTTTCATCTATTAAGTATAGATTTCTTTTAGCGTAGTAAGTAAATACAATTTCGCTTTTTTAAGCTATGATGATTAGCTTGTAAAGTAAACTAGATACAACAACTCAAAATTCATTGTGCATCTTTCAAAAATCAAACCCATTTCCTCCAGATCGTGAGCCTTAGGCTCAGACCACTGAACCATGGCAACAAACAAATCTATGTAAGTAGCAACAACTACAATCACATGCTTCTTGCTTAGAGCGGCGCGTGTTTTTAACTCTTGCGCAGATTTACAACCGCCCGCACATTGATGCAGCACACCGCGTTCGTACTACGCTACCTGACACTTGACTTGCTTGTTTTTTTTACACTATTGGCGACAGTCGCTTTGAAGGTAAAGGTCAGTTTACACTGAAGCTGCTTTAAGATCCCGTTGAACCACGAAGTAACAGGCTGCACGCTGACCCCGCGAGGAATTTTTGAGTCCTGTCAATGTTTCTAAGGCTCGTATTTATGAAGCGATCTCAAGATTGAGAGCAATATTAAGTACGGATTTGACAGGCCGTTTTGTATTGAAATGACATTTCTGAAACGATCTCAAACTCGCTGTCAGTCTCAAGAGCTGATTATAAATACGGGCCTAATTGAAGTCCTATATTGTATCACGCTTTTGAAAAGTGTGATGTATGTTTTCGGTGTGAAATGACCCATAATGAAATTTTTATTATTTTTTATTTTGATTATATATTAACTCTTCTTCTACTCCTTCTGCCTAGCGTTTTCCCGGCCAGGGTCCGCTTTGCAGCATTTTTACATACATACATAAAATCACGCCTTCATCCCCAATGGGGTAGGCAGAGCAAAAACGACCCAAACATAGGTCGTTCCGCCACGTCTGACAAGTTTTGAGGGTCAATACAGATGATGATTATGTAGGTATATTGCTATAGTGACGGGTTGTCAGCCCATCGCCTAAATTGCAATACACTGAAACCCTCGATTCCCTTAGCTGGTTTTCACAGCATGCCCGGGAGGAGATGCAGCTGGCACATTCTATGTTTTTCTATCACTCCCAGTCCAGCATGGAAGTAATTCTACTCCACTTTATTTGTATAATAACCATTTGAATTATTTGCATAATCCTTACGACTAATCATCTACATAATAATCATAATGTCTCATTAGCTCTAGGTATCCTAGTCTGTACAGGCGATGCATAAGGGTGGTTTCACACGAGCAGTGATGCAATCGCGCCACTAAGGCCACCTTAGACACCATACTTTATCCGCACTCACAATTAGTTGCCGCGAGATGGCAGGTAAAACTATACTACAGGAAAAACTGTGGAGTCGCTAATAGTTGTTAAAAAATATGCAGAATTTGGAATAGAATGTTTCAGCTGTTCTTCCCGGGCATATTCAATTATTCAGCAAAGAGATACAAGGTTTTCGGTGCTTTATAATTTGGGTGAAAGGCTGACAGGTCAAGATTGAACTTATCACATTTCCGAATTCACGGTTTCATTATTTATGATCTGGCGAAAAATCCCTGTACCTACTGAAGTCACTTTATCCCGTAATACAGTAATGGCGTGACTTTTATATTCCTACAGTAAGCCCGGGAAAAGAAGTAAGAACTAAATTAAATATGTAACGTATTTTATCGCTTCCAGTTATAATCATTTTGAAAATTAAAGTATTGCACCTTGTCGTCTCTACGCCACCTCTGTGCTTCGTCTAAAGCGCCTCAGTGCTGAAGTCGTTAGTAACAAACTCCACACATTTATGTCACCGGATACAATCCCATTATAATTTTAAATTTTAAGCTCATTTATTTATGTTTCCACCTAATCTGGCGGCGAAACAATCTTTGATGCGCTTTTGATAACTTGAAGCGGTAAAAATTGTTTTCGCAAGGAGTTTTTGTTGAAACATTTTTTTTATTAACAATGTCTTCATAAATGAAATTGAAGCGATAGTAAATATATTATAATTTTTAACTTTGTTAACTTTCCAAAAATTAACCCTGTTTATTTATTGTATCTATAGATTCAGTACCCTGTAGGTAATACCCCTGATACAAGTGGCGAAGATGGTTTGACTACACTACACTATAATAACGGTTATTATAATTTTTTGTGGAAATTACCTTTTCGACGGGTAAAACAAACCCTTATCATAATTATTACGGATGACATAATTGTATTGATTATATTCTAATTTGATTTTAAAACCTGTAATTGTGAAATAAATTAACTGAACTGAACTGAACCTTAAAAAATTACGACTTCACTTCCACATAAACTATCCTCAGAAAAATTGCGAATTGAAGAGCTCGTCAAATATCGGTGCATTTCACTCGTCGCATCCATCGCCCGGGGGGCTTAATTTTTTTAAACTGTCATTAATTTGGAGTATTTCCCCCCTCCCCCTTCCAACTTCC
>JARACY010005048.1:0-23691 GCA_029255725.1 Scrobipalpa atriplicella | reverse complement strand
AAGAAACCATAAAATTGAAATTAAATTTTGCTGGGTACAGCTTTAAAAGTGGCATTCAGAGTTCAGCCCATTTCATTTTTTCCTTTTTAATAAGCATGACTTTGTAAAAAAAATTTTATAGGAAGTTGAATATTGAAACGTTACATTTTATATTTCATTTTATCTAAATAAGGACAAAGCAAACTATGTTAAATTCTGCGGTCGATAAAAATAGATCAAAGATATTTTAAAACTCCGAGAATAATTTGTATTTGCATTCGCAGTTGGATTGTCCGGCAGCATTGGAGAGGATACAAGAGAACAAACCGAACCTGATCAAGGATGATAAGGGCAACACCAACAAATACATCGCTGAAATTGTGTCTGTAAGTATACTTAGGCCCGTATTTATAATCAGCTCTCAAGAGTGATAGCGAGTTTGAGTTCGTATCAGAAATGTCATTCCAGTACAAAATTACCTGTCAAATCCGCACTCAATATTGCTCTCAATCTTGAGATCGCTTTATAAATACGAGCCTTAGATCTCAGAGCAAAACCATGGCGGCTAATAACTCTGACACCAGAGTTCATTGGGTTGTTAACTCGAAACCCGCACTACAAAAAGAAGAAAAACTGCATTTGTTATTTTCTTTTTGTCTCTTGGGCTGCTGAGTAGGGTGAAAATAATAACAAAAACAACCCTAAACAAATTATAATTTTTAATTTATAATTTTTCAGTGCTAAAGCACTTTTACTTTAAAAAGTATAAAAGTATGTTTCGCCGTAGGTATTGTATTTTATTTTAGTAAATTTTTCACTGTTCACACTGCTTCTATTGTCTTGACTCCGCGCGTAGTCACACTCATAGACGAACTAATTATAATCCTGTCATGGCTAATAAAACAAGTCCTGGTGTGGGAGGGTATCGACCAAAATCCTTTGCGTCAAAACAAAATCTAACTGACAGAATCAAAATAAGTTAATCTATAAAGCCGTTCCCCTCAACCCAACCCCGGAAACCCCCTCACACCACTCAAGACCGAAAAAGGTTTGGACTTATTTTGGTTAGGTCTTGTTTATACCAAATCGGCACCAATGTCATAAAAAAATACTAGTCACATGTTTATAATTCGTGCGATTGTCTGTCTGCTGCGCAATAACATGAAGATAGGTACTAAAAGAAGTATAAGTACCTATGTAAGTTTACTAAGTATTTATCGATTATAGGTAGACTAGCTTTCCGCCCTGCGGTTTCACCCGCGGCTAAGAGAGATTTTCCGCGGCAATGACTTTTTTTTCACGCGACTGTAAGTAGATGTGGGCAGATATAGATAGATGGATTGTAAGTGACCTGTTTTGAAACATTAGCGTAAGCATAAAGTAAAAATATGAACCTTCATTCCCTATTTCACAATTTCAGGAAAATCCAAAAACGCTGATACGCACTTGTCCATTAATTTTTAATCATTTTTAGCCTAAACACAAAATCAGAAGATCCTAACTTTTTATAGAAATTTCCATGCCCTATTTAAGGGCCCCTTCTTCGAAATTTATGTATCTAAATCGAGTTGTTTTCATAGAAATCATCATATTTAAAATTCTAAAAAAATATATAGTACAGATAAACGTTTGATCTAGTAACTTTTATGGATAAAAACACAATATTTAACATTTGACTCGATATAAAAAAAATCAGAAGTAACATCGATTTTGAGAGTATTTTAAGTTTTATGAGACTTGGGTGAATGCTATTTTTATGAAAATTTAGCAGTTCATTAACTAATCAGGTTTGGCAGGAATATTAATGGATAGATTTATAATTTGGCGCTTAAAAAAAACGTAATAAAAACGTAAAAGTGAGCGAAAGTGTGGTTATTTTCTGTACTCCTTATACATAAAGAAAAAGACAGAGACATCCCACTGGAAGAAGGGGGCCTTAATCCTCTTAGGAGGTTGCGTTATAAAAGAAACCTGCTCTCCAAATTTTACGATTCTAGGTTTAGTAAGGAGAAACGATTTTATAAGTATAGTTTTTTTTTTTTTTTTACCAGCTATTCATAACGCTAATGGACAAACTCCGCTTAGAACTGCGCGCGATGGACATGATCCAGCCTGAGCTGCGCGATCTTCGAGACACCATGGATCGACTGCTAATGCTGCCTCACAACTTCGAGGGAAAAATCAAGGTATAACGTTTTTGTCTTTTATAACCTTTAAATCTTTTCATATTCATATTCATTTATTCATGCATTCATATAGTGTTTTACAAGATCTTATATACTAGGGTAGCTCTTATATGAACCCTGGTAGGGTATTGCACAGTTTTGTCTTAATTAATAACAATAATATTTAAAGTCTAAATTATGTCAGGTTTATAAATCGTTAAAAAGAGGTCCGAGTTATATAAATAAGAATATAAGTAATTTTATCGAGATTGCTTAGTTACAATATTAAAATAGGATAAGACAGACGAACACGCCACCGTAATGAATACTTCTTACCATCTTCCCAAACGGCTATATTTAGTAAAAATGTAGTTTACATGGCAGTTAAAATATACAACCATTTGCCGGTTAATATTAAAGGACTGTCCTTCACCCCTTTTAAAAACCATCTTACAAAATGGTTAATGGATAAATGTTTTTATTCTGTAAAGCAATACTTAGAATCGAAAGAAGGATCCATGTACGTTGGATACCATATTTGATAATCTAGTGTTAAAATGTTTTTATAAGCTCATTATGTGAATTTATTGTAAATAAAGTTATTAGTTACAACTGTACTAAATATGTGGACGCTCATATATGAATGTCATAAACACAGCAAAACTTTGCACACCGATTGTTCGGTCGAATACATTGATGCTATTTTTATTTTTAAGATCTTTTGTTATTGTACATGTATTCTAGCAAATAAATGCCTTATCTTATCTTATCTTATCTGATTCTTAAAAACTAGATTAAAATTAGAGTCAATATTGTCGTGTTTTAATTATATTATAATTATTATTATTAATTATCTTAGAATAAACTAGTCTTAGAATAAATAGAAAAATGTGTTTATTGAACAATCTGCTTTTTAGTGAGAAATGTCAATACTATGAACATTCTCTACAAACTTGTGAGTAACATTTTGATCGAATTTATGGATGGTGTAGTGGATAGGGCAGCGGCTTCCTGTGCAGGAGGTCATGGTTCGAATCCCATCACGTACCAATGTGTTTACCGGTACGGCGCGGCAATGTCAGTCAGTCCATACATTTTGACAGTTTTTACTGCGCCGTGTCGTGCCGCTGCAGTGCGGTACATCTCATACATTTTCATACAAAGAATCATTTGTCGCGCCATGTCGCGCCGAGCCGTGCCGCTCCGCTGCAGCTACGCGATAGTGCGGTCTAACCTTATGCGACGACAAAAATACAGGGTGTTTGGTGCATCGTTTGCCAAATTGAAAGGGACGATTAAAGGGGTCTTTTGCTACCTCTTAACGTCTTTTAAAAAATGTTAGCTCAAAAAAAAAATTGCCTTGTCCATACAAAACTGAAAATCGCTGAAAGCATCTTTGTATGGAAAATGAAAAATTTTTTTCGAGCTAATATTTTTTAAAAGACGTGAAGAGGTAGCAAAAGACCCCTTTAATCGTCCCTTTCAATTTGGCAAACGATGCACCAAACACCCTGTATACCGTGGGCACGAATTTTATCCCTGTCTATCGTAACCTACTAACAAAGAATGAACATTGGTCAATTTGGTAATCACAGGTGCAAGAGTGGCTGGACAAGTTATCTGAAATGTCGGCATCGGACGAACTATCAGAGTCGCAGGTTCGGCAGCTGCTGTTTGACCTGGAGTCTTCGTATGGAGCCTTCAACAAGTTCCTGCACAAGGATTGAGGACCAGGTAAGGTTATCTAGACGAAATTGCTACTGTCAATAAAGCCGAGAGTTACTTCGTAACTTTAACTGCCTCTGTGGTCTAGTGGTCTAAGCTGTGGGCTTACGATCCGGAGGTCCTGGGTTCGATTCCCAGGGGGGGAACACAAAGTTGATATGTGTCAATTTATCACTTTGTGAGGTTTTCCCCAGTTTGGTTAGGACACTGCAGGCTGAATCACCTGATTGTCCGAAAAGAAAAAAGATTCCGTGCTTCGGAGGGCACGTTAAGCCGTCGGTCCCGGTCGCTGTCTTTGATAGTGGTCGATACTGAAACCATGTCAGAGGCCTATAGCTGTGCTACTAGGCGGTTTGAAAACTCTGACACCAGGGTTTATCGGGTCGTTGTTCGACTCGAAAATCCACTCGCTAAGAAGAACTTCGTAATAGGTATTTCTGTGATTTTCGTTATTTATATTTTTTTTGGTGTGTATTATACGAGTGCTTTACAAAATGGCGGCTTAAATCATAACACAAAATGGCGCCCTTTTTTACAAAATGGTGACACGCTATACTGACACGTTTAACAAGTCTTGCGTTCACATTAGCGATTAGAAATTTGCGCAGGCACTGATTACGCAAGGTGCAAGCGCAAAAAATTAACCAGATAAAAAAAAAATACGTTGCCGCTCGGACTAAAAATATTTAAAATGACCTAGTGAACATATCTGATCGAGCGCAAAACTTCATCACCAAAATTTGATATTACTATGGGATCTTGTCCTGTCCCTTGTTTCTAAAAGTGTTCGTAAGAATCTATTTGGAAATAAATGATTTGACTTTGACTTTTATGCAAGAACTCTTATGAATAACGTAAATTGTTTGTTTCAGAAAAAAAATACTGGGAGCTCAAACGCGTTGTGTTGTATTTGTATCTCAAATAGCTTTATTATAATTGTTGTTTTATACATGAATTTGTAAATTAATGTTATACGAAGACACGTACGTGTGGACTTGTGGTCTTCGCTCGTAAATAAGTTATACTATATTAATCACTAGTGCCGATTCGGTCGAAGACACAACTTAACATTTTTAAGTTTAGTCCTGTCACTTTCAATTTTTTTTTATAATGAGCTCGATTCTAGATGCCATCTAAATTTAAGTTGTCTGTCTCTTTCAGATTAAAAAGTTTGAAAAAGGACATGAGATTTATACTCTTTGGTTTTCGATTATACTCTATGAATTTCATATGATTTTACCAAGATTTGACGCGTTATCTGTCAAATATAACCGCCATGTATTTAGATGGCAAATAAAATACAGAGGAAATGTGTAAAATAATTCAGAAAAAGTTTAAAACTATAGAGTATAAGTCACCTGTCCTTTTTTATCTTATTATTTTAAAAGAGAGAGATAGATTTTAGTTTTAGCGATGGCACCGAGAATTGACCCCAATAAGAGACAGAAAATAAACAACCTCAGAATAAACAACTGATTTCAATCCCGTCAAAGTGACGTTATTACACAAATAAACAAAACTGATTTTAATCCCGTCAAAGTGACGTTATTACACAAATAAACAAAACTGATTTTAATCCCGTCAAAGTGACGTTATTACACAAATAAACAAAACTGATTTTAATCCCGTCAAAGTGACGTTATTACACAAATAAACAAAACTGATTTTAATCCCGTCAAAGTGACTTTATTACACAAAATAAGACTGCATGCTAGATTGTGTCGTCTAATTTTGAGTAAGATGATGAGAAAAATCAGACGAGGCTGTATGGCTTTGTTCCTATGCCTATCCTATAATGGATGAATGAAAAAAATAAAAAAACTATTCGTCACTTTTTTTTCTGTCTCTTTTTTATTCAAATGTAAATTTACAGGCCTAAAACTTAAACTTAGTTGGGTGTACGTACAATCTAATCGGCACCTACTGTATTTAAAATCACCGTGTAACTTAGAAATATGTATTTATTTATCCAGCCCAAAAATGTAGAGCTTCACCCTTATCTATTGAAGAAAAAATATACAACATGTAACAGAAAGGATATATGCATCGTGAAATGTGTGAATCTACCCATGAAACTGAACAACTTTCCCTAAGGAACATAGGTCGAAATACGAAAAAAAAAAATTTACTTCCTATACTAAAAGTGCAGTCAGCTGATGCATTTTGTATGGAAGGTCAAAATATTTTTTTCGTTTTTCGACCTATGTTCCTTAGGTAAAGTTGTTTCATAGCTAGATTCACACTTTTCTTGATGCATATACCCTTTCTGTTACACGTTGTAGACATTATTTAATTTTATTTAGTTTCATGGAGAGTAGAACATAATTTAAAATAAATACAATCAACTTTCTTCCATGCTGGCTGGGAGTAAAATAGAAAATCATAGAATGTGCCAGCTGCATCTCCTCCCGCGCATGCTGTAAAAACCAGCTAAGGGATTCGAGGGTTTCAGTATATTGTAATTTAGGCGATGGGCTGACAACCTGTCACTATAGCAATATACAGATCTATCTTAAACAACCCTCAAAACTTGTCAGACGAGGCGTAACGACCTTTGTTTGGGTCGTTGACGCTCTGCCTACCCCATTAGGGATACAGGCGTGATAGTTTGTATGTATGTACAATCAACATGAATAATCTGTAATTGATAGATAATTCTTACAATGCATATTCTAGGGACAATACGAATTACGATGAATTATTGCAAACGTACCATAATGTTAATGTATAGTACGGCTGTTAGGCGAAAAAGTTTGCACTTTCGCGTGATGGGATGAATGGGTTTCAGACTAGTTGTACACATCCTAAGGTAACTTTTGAGATATGTTGCCCTGGTGGGTACACTCTATGGGTCTGCAGGCAGGGTCGGTTAGGTTACTATATAGGAGTAATTACAGTATTTCAATTATATAGGAGTGGTGCTCAAACAAAGTTTGGAGCACACCCTGGTGAAATTCACATCGCGGTGAAAAAAATTTAAAATGGCGGAAAACAAGATGGCCGCCATACAAAATAAAAAGTCGAATATCTCCTAAACGATGAGAGATAGATGGAGAGTGCTCGAATAAATGTTATAGGGAATGATAGTAGGTAACCTCCGGTGATCACGAAAATCCAAGATGGCGGATCCAAAATGGCGCCTGATAAAAAAATGCTCCGATCAGGCTGCAATTTGGTTGGTGAGATGTCATTGAAGTACTAATTCGATAATGATAGTTCGTTTTTCAAATCCACCGTTTTTCAATTGCATTAGTACTTCAATAACCTCTCCTTTTTCCGCCATTTTGGATTTTTTTCACCACGATGTGAATTTGGCTAGGGTGTGCTCCAAACTTTGTTCGAGCACCACTCCTATATCATTGAAATACTGTAATTGCTCCTATAGTAACCTAACCGACCCTGCCTGCAGACCCATAGAGTGTACCCACCAGGGCAACATATCTCAAAAGTTACCTTAGGATGTGTACAACTAGTCTGAGACCAATTCAACCCATCACGCGAAAGTGCAAGCTTTGTCCTGATTTTGATCCTTAACAGCCGTACTAGTACCTACTATTACATAAGTTTTATCATAAATATATTTTATATGCTATCAAATACTTACGTTTTTCAATAATAACCTGCACTATACGGGGTGTAAGGAACAGCGTCCCGCAAACTGATAGGGGTTGCTCAGTCAACGAAACTGAACAACAACCACCAGGATTTTTTTTTAGGAAACGAAAAAAAAAATTTGCTTTTTCATACAAAATGACCACATCGATCAGACAATTTGTATGGAAAAGCAAATTTTTTTTTTCATTTCCTGAAAAAAAAATCTGGTGATATGTGTTCAGTATCGTTGACTGATCAACCTCTATCAGTTTGCGGGACGCTGTCCCTTACACCCGGTATATATCATATTGTACATGTATATGTCGCAGTGATCTAGTTGAATACGCGATTTGATTGAATGACTAGCTCGTTAATTGAACGACGGCATTTAATTAAATGACTAAAGGACAACTCGTCAAGTCGTTGAATGTAACGTTCAACGTCTTGACTGAACGTCATTTAGCGAAGTCGTTGAATGGGATATAGCCGAGATGCTTCCATGCTGGACTGGGAGCGATGAACAGAATGTGCCAGCTGCATCTCCTCCCGGACATGCTGTAAAAACCAGCTAAGGGATTTGAGGGTTTCAGGTATTACAATTCAGGCGATGGGCTGACAACCCGTCACTAAAGCAATACAATACATAATCATCTGTAATAACCCTCAAAACTTGTCAGACGTGGCGGAACGGCCTTATTTAGGTCGTATTCGCTCTGCCTACCCCATTAGGGATAAAGGAGGATTACAAGCTAAATTATAAATGGAATAAACAACCCTTTATTTATATAAAACCCTTTATTTTCTACAATCGAAATTTATCGTTGTAGCTTATGAAAAGTAATTAAAAATGAAATTAATTTTCAGCTTTCTCACAATACAGTTTGTACGCCCAAGTCATTCTTAAAATATAGGAATTTTTTCAATATTTTTTGCAAATATAAGAAGATTTATTTTGGAGACAAATCCTAATTTTAATGTGATGAATTTCTATAATAAAGCATGTGATGTGGTCACCATAATCTTCATGCTTTTCTGTTTGAGAGAGGTACGTAGGTACGTAGTTTCTACAATGTGTAACAGAAAGGGTATATGCACCTGAAAGGATGTAAACCTGCCCATGAAACTGAACAACTTTCCCTAAGGAACATAGCGATCAAAAAACGAAAGAAAAGAAAAGACTTTCCATACTAAACCGCGCTATCTTTTTTTTTTTTCGTTTTTCGACCTTACCTTTGATCAGTTTCATGGAGGCAGTTTTGCCGCGGAAACTTTTGGAGTGATATTGTGTATCTGGTTAGTTTATTATTTATTTATTTAACAATTTATTGTACACATAAAATACACAGAATAACCCTCAAAACTTGTCATTGTCAGACGTGGCGGTTTTTTGCTTTACCTACCCCATTAGGGATAAAGGCGTGATTTGTGTATGTATGTAATAATTCATTATTTTCAGTGTGCAAACAATGCTTTCAGTAATCTAGACAAAAAATACCACCTAGTGTCACAATCACACAAAGTAGCCAAGAATCTCTTCGATGAAGGCAGAAATAACTACAACAAGCTGAAAAACAGATCTCTGCTTGCCATAGACACGTTCTTAGACCTGGTATCCATCATGAACGATGAGATGGCGAAGGAATTGAGAACATCGATCATAAAGTTCTATAAAATCAAGTATTTTCACGACTTCACCAACTACGCCATTTCTATGGAAGAGGTAAGAGACAGGTTTCGATCGTGTGATAAAACCACGATAAAACGCGAAAAATACAAAATATTTGTAGGATTCAAAAAAGTCCTTCGATGTAGGGAAAACCTCGGAATCTGGCAACAATTAGGTCTTTAATTACTTAGAAAATACTGTGGACCAGATATAGTAAAGTGTATTATAGTGAAAGAAAGTGAACTCAGTGTTTTTGTGTTTATCAACTGTCAACCAACCTAAAACATGAAAAACTAACTGTGAAGTGATTTCGGCTGAAGGACTTGTTTCCGCGCCAAGACTCTTTAAAAAAATAATAATAATAATAATAATCTGAGTGACTAATAATATTGTCTATGGGTGGTTTTTTCCATGGAGTTAAAAAAAGAATAAAACGATGATAAATATCATATAAATATCGACATAAATTAAATCTTAAAGTGGTGGATTCGCCTTTTTGAAATATTTCTATTTGTTTTATCATGATAAAAATGCGCCTGAGCTTCCATAAATATAGCTATGTAAAGTTAGCAGAAAAAATTAGCTGAAAAAGCATAACCCGACCAAATTATCTAAATCAGCAAACTAAATCTTGACTAAAAGTATTTCCGTCTCTTTCTGTTCTTTAGTGATAAATGACAGGTATGTTTTTTGCAACTACGAATTGCTACTACCGAATCATTTGATGCAATTTCGGCATTCCAAAGAGAGAATTTGTATAAACATACTAGCATTTCGTCAGCGGTTTTACTTATTTCTGTTCACGTGAGAAATGTAGTGTTTTCAAGGTACCTACCTATGTCCTATTCCGGGACCTAGCCTATGTGTTCTAAGGCCCGTATTTATAATCAGCTCTCAAGAGTGACAGCGAGTTTGAACTCGTATCAGAAATGTCATTTCAGTACAAAACGACATATCAAATCCATACTTAATATTGCTCTCAATCTTGAGATTGCTTTATAAATACGAGCCTAAGTTTCATCCTCATCCTGATCCATTAAAGTGTGATTGAGTAGGTAACGAACATTCAAACATACTTTCGCATCCGGGTATTGAAATTATAAATGCGAAGGTTTTTTTTTTTTATTGGGTTTGAATAAGGGGCTAGTGTGCTATCGGTATACTCCTGGCCCCTCCCCATCACATCACATATTTACCTTGTAACATTGGTTTTAGTATTTAACATATTGAATGTTTGAATATTTGTTTGTTACTCAATCACGCTTCAACCATTAGACCGATCGAAATAAAACTTGTCTCACATGTAGGTTAGGTCCTAGAAGAGGACAAAGGCTACTATTCTCCCCGGAAAAACCTTAATTCCCATGAAAAAACTCATTTAACGCGGGTGAAACCGCGAGCGGAAAGCTAAACTAGTTTACGGGGTGTAAGGGACAGCGGTTTACCAGAAACTGATAGGGGTTGCTCAGTCAACAATTCTGAACAACTTTTTCCACAAAATTCTTTCAGGAAATGAAAAAAATAATGACTTTCCCATACAAATTAACCACCTCGAATTTGTATGAAAAAGCCAAATATTTTTTTCATTTCCTGAAAGAATTTCCTGGTGAAAATCGTTCAGATTCTTTGACTGAGCAACCCCAATCAGCTTCTAGTACACTGTCCCTTACACCCGGTGTAATTATGTAGGATTTGTGTTAAAAAAAAACTAAGTACTTAATACAAAAGTCAATTTATTTATTCACTCTAACATCATCGCCGTGAAACAAAATTGACATTTTAAAAACTACTTTTTCCCTTGGTACTTGTCATTGTTGGGATTCAGCTGGTTAGCATGATTATTGGCATCACTCTGATTGCCTTTGAATCCGGCAGTATGTCCCGGGCCCGTTTTTTCATGGTTCGGGTTGCACTGGTTAGTGCGATTGTCTGCGCCAGCTTTGTCCATCTGAAATATTGAATAAGAATGATATACTATTAATAATCTTTAGTCTGATAATATTAGATACATCTTTGTGTTAAGAACAATCTAATTTTATTCAATACTTATTTTAAACCATAATGTTTGTGAGTGTACAGTCGTACAAGGATCTTTTGGCACGTGGGTGCTACTGAACTTCAATTATTATTCATTATCTATCTATTATTTACTACTTTTAATTATTGAATTATAAGCGCAAATAATTCGCGCTTATAATTCAATGACACCAACCAAACAACCAAAACTCAATGACACCCACGCGCCACGCGCCAAAAGATCCTTATACGACTTTATGTCTGTGACACCTTTCACATTAAAACAATGGTGAATAAATTGAAAAACGTATTTTCTGTATTTGCACTAAAATATTTTATCTAAAAACCATAACCATAAAACCTAGGTACCTCAGCGTACCGAAAACTGGTACAGTTGCTCAGTCAAGGAAACAATTTTCACCAGGAAATTCTTTCAGGAAATGAAACTTTATTTTTTGCTTTTCCATACAGATTGTCTGACCTAGATGGTCATTTTGTGTATTGGAAAGTCGAAAAAAAAAAACATCTCCTGAAAGATTTTCCTGGTGGAATTTGTTTAGTTTCGTTGACCGAGCAACCCTTATCAGTTTACTTTCAGTAAGCTGTCCCTTACACCCGATATTTTTAACGAATAAACTCAAAAACTACTGGATCGATTTCAAAAATTCTTTCACCATTATTTAGAATGCTATGTTCACCCTGAGTAACATGGCTACTTTTTACCGCGAAATATATCTGATTCCCACGGGAAAACTCATTATGCAGTCGGTGAAACTGCTGCGCAAGAAGCTAGAAATATTATAAAGAGGAAAGATTTGTATTTTTATATGTATATTTGTAAGAAATAAACTCAAAAACTATTAGACCGATTTAAAAAAAACACTACTGTTGGAAAGCTACGTTCTCCCTCAGTAGGTTACAATATAAGGCTCCCTTTTACCGCGGGAAAATGTCAGATTCCTACGGGAAAAATTAAGGCGGAACGATGAGCTCAGTGCTGCCCCCTCAAGAAGTATTTTTTTTGTCTCAAATACAAACATTTTCATTAATATTTTACGTTTTGCGCAAATCGAAAGTAATTCTTCATTATTTGTACCTAATGCCTAATAACTAAGATCACAATTCACATTTTCTACATACATACATAAAATCACGCCTTTAAACCTAATGGGGTAGGTTCGACCCAAAGATCGTTCCGCCACGTCTGACAAGTTTTGAGGGTTATTAGTTATTGCAGATGATATGTAGGTATAGGTATTAGCGTGGCCCATTTTATGTATGAAAAATTACAAAACTAGTTTATAGGTACATCTGGGCACCCTCTCATTTTTTTACCCTAGTTGATTTCAGTAAAATGATTAAATTTCAATGTCCTAGTTGAAGTGCAAGGCAGTGCTCAACGTCTCCAAAGTTTTAAATTTTTTATTATTTTCATATTTTTTAAAATTATTATTTTTGTACATTTTTATTTTAGTTATGGCATATGTGGAAGCACATTTATATAGCCAAAAGTGGCCACTTTTAACAAGATCGAAATTCAAAGCTTAGGGGTCAGAGAGTCAAGTTCAGGGCGGAGTGTAGGAGTTTGAAAATGTTTATATTTGAGACGCAATAAATTTTTAAATCCCGTATGGAATATTTATTTAAAAACGCACAACACAATACCGCCAAACCGACCGGCTCATCAAACTACACACTTAGTTAAAAGAAATACATACCTTGGATTTTAATTCTTTTGCACAAAACAAACAGTCGGTCGCTAGAAGTCGCTATTGCGTTGCAGGATTGCAGGATATGAAGTTATGAAAATACAAGGGGTATTTATATAGGGCCTTGCAGTGCTGCCAGACATTTCTACATTCCCCCTAGATGCATATTTATAAATACCATGGACTTATTAATAATTAGGTATAGTTTGTCGAATACGATAGAAAATCTGACAGTTTTGGTAATATTTCATGATGTGAAATACATTTAGTACAGTGCAGTAAGGTAAGGACTTGATATTTGATACTAGGTATGGACAAAAAACACAACACAGAGTTTCCTTAAACTTATTAGACTATTTTAAACAGATAGGTACATTAAACAAAATGTATCTTGCGATTAACTTTTTTATATGCTTAAATAAATTCCTCCTCTTAATATCCCATGTTATTTACAAAAGATAGTGGACTAAACTAAACCTTCAAAAACCTTAACGACCGGCCTTCAAAAATCTCCTTCGTTTAAGGGAAAACCTCAGAATCTGGCAACATTGGATCGCCCAATGTCTATGGATGGTTTTTCCGAGGATTCTAAACAAGAAACTTCTAGAATATTTTCGTTCGGAAATAAAATAATAAAATCGATCTTAAAATTGTAAAAACTCCATTATAAAGCCCTGTTTCTTTGACAAAAAGAGATAGAATGTTTAACAGCTGATTAATTATAATCCTGTCAAATTGAACACGCCCAATATTACGGCATGCTAGATGGTTTCGTCTTATTTTAAGCGCTATAATATAACTCACTTTGACAGGATTAAAATCAGCTGTTGTTTTTTATTCAATACTAGCTGGTGCCCGCGACTTCGTTCGCATTGAAGTATGCGAAAGTAATAAATAAGTTTTTAAATCACAGAATTTCTCTATCTTGCCCGCTGTAGCTAAAACAAACAATTGCTCAGCGCTACTCACTTGTGACGTGAACATGCAACATACAACTGGCCGAAGCAAAAGCATTTGGATCTTTGATTCACCCCAGCAGCCTTAAGAGTTTGACTTTGGGATTTGTTGATGGTCATTGCTAAGCAGAGGCTTTTAGGAAACTGTGTGCCCTTAAATTAGAACGGGAAATTGTTGGAAATGAGTGGAATTCTTAGTATAAAAACAGTTTTGCCCGTTCTACATCCAGTGGGAATCTAAGCATTCTTTACTGATTTTTGTGAGATTTTGTCGTTTTCGAGGCATTGCTACTTACAATAAGGTAACTTACCTACTTTAAAAACAACAACAAAGCAACAAATAACCAAACCGCAAAGAATAACCCGAAAAAAAAATCTATCAAAATCGGTTAAAAAACAATCGAAATTCAATTTCCTGTCTAACCCCTAAGTCATTTCGTGATTATTTATATCCTTGTTTACTTTCCAGGTAAAACTCTGTCAGATGAAAAAAGTCCCATCAAAATCAGTCCAGTAGTTTCTGAGATTTAATTTCCTGCCTACCCCCTAAGTCATTTCGCGTGATTATTTATATCCTTGTTTACTGTCCAGGTAAAACTGTCAGATAAAAAAAGTCCCATCAAAATCAGTCCAGTAGTTTCTGAGATTTAATTTCCTGCCTACCCCCTAAGTCTATTGGCGTGATTATTTATATCCTTGTTTACTGTCCAAGAAAAACTCAGTTAAATGAAAAAAGTTCCATCAAAATCCGTCCAGTAGTTTCTGAGATTTAATTGCCTGCCTACCCCCTAAGTCGATCGGCGTGATTATTTATACCCTAGTTTATTCTCTAGGTCATACTGAGTCAATTAAAAAAAAACCATCAAAATCGGTCCAGTAGATTCTGAGATTAGCCCAGACAAACAGACTGAAAGACCAGACAGACAAAAAATTCAAAAAAAATATTTTTGGGATCTAATTAGAAGCCCCCTCAATGCATTTTTTTTTAAATATTCAATGTACAGAATTCACCTACTTAACAGTTTTATTATAATATGTATAGATGTGAAGATGTGTAGATTTTTAACTTTTTCAGGGAACGACCGCGAGCTGATATTGTTCTTAAGTACTTTTGGCGAAAACACATCGATACCGCGTTTTAAAATCGTACAGCGATATCTATCGGGCTTTCATTGGTGCAAGTTACCTATAAAGTAGGTTTGGATTGGAATGAATAATCGACGATAACTTTTTTTCTACTTAACCGATTTTGATGGTTTTTTTTTAATTGACTCAGTATGACCTAGAGAATAAACTAGGGTATAAATAATCACGCCGATCGACTTAGGGGGTAGGCAGGCAATTAAATCTCAGAAACTACTGGACGGATTTTGATGGAACTTCAGACAGAAAGACAGACAAAAAATTCTAAAAAAATAAATTCGTGTACTGTTGGTCTTCTTGTATCACCCTGACTTCATTTTAGTCAATTTCCTTCATTGTACAGACAAACCGGGTCCTACTGTTTTATTATATGTATAGATTTAGAAAGTGACAAGTGATTCCTGAACGATAATTTTCTGGGCGTTTCTTTTTTTAACAAATTTGTTGGAAAGAACCAACAATAGAGTATGATCGCGTGACCATGCATTATTGCCAGATTGCCGAGGTTTTCCCTAAATTAAAGGGGTACTTGGAGGACGTTAAGATCACCAAAAATTTAGATTTTCTGGACGTTTTCCTTTTCACTATTGTTGAGCTTTTGTTATAAAGAGGTGGACGTTATTTATTTCTTAAGATAAAATGGAAATGAAAAAAAAATTTGCTTTTCCATACAAATTGTCTGATCGAGCTGGTCATTTTGTATGAAAAAGCAAATTTTTTTTTTCGTTTCCTGAAAAAAAAACCTGGTGGTAGTTGTTCAGTTTCGTTGACTGAGCAACCCCTATAAGTTTGCGGGACGCTGTCCCTTACGCCCGGTATGTAAAATAATTAGCAGGCTAAAATTGGGTGTGAACCTACCTACCCATGAAAGTCTTGAAACTGAACAGTGTTCAGCAATTTTTTACTCCCTACATTTGAAGAACTATTGAAAAATGTTTCCGTAGTATGTGTTTAATAATTTTATGGAAACTTGTGTTATGTAGGTATGTTTTGTCTATTGTAACAATTTGAACTGTAAATGTAATACGGTAGCAAGTAATAATTACCTACTTAATTTTTGATCAATCTGATTCACATCATGAGAAGAGATTCTTTCGTATTTGAGAAACTTGATAATTTTGTAAATGCTTCTAGGGGGAAGGTGGTAAAAAACCTGGCAGCACTGCATATCGCCATATCGCTATCGATTCGGGGAGGGCACGACTTAACCTAATAAAACCAGATTCCGTGGTCACATGTCTTATGGGAGACCTCGAGAGAGGGTTAGGTTAGCTAGAGCTATCTGTCAGCGGTGTCACCCGCTGCTAAAAATGTTTTCCCGGGGGAATGACTTTCCCGTCGTGGTAAAAAGTAGCCTATGTGTGAGGTCTCAGGGTGAACGTAGTTTTCTAATGGTGAAAGATCTTTTTTTAAATCGGCCCAGTATTTTTTGAGTTTATTCATTACATAAGTACAATATACAAAAATCCAAAAATACAAATCTTTCCTCTTTATAATATTAGTATTCCAAGATTAGTATATATGATTTTACATAATTTATTGTACCTACACAGAAAATATAGTCATTCATAACATAATTATAGTCAAAATATTAGAATCCACTTAAAAAGCTTCAGTCGAAAATCCCGCCCCAAATGGTTCCCGATGAAAATGTGCCCATAACACTGCTAGCAATTCTTGGTTGCAAAACAGGCGACTTAATTAATATAGTATAAGTCCATAACTGTCACTTTCTATCATGAGAGAAAAGAACGGGATGGCAATAATTTTAGTTGAGATTTAGTTAAGTCGTGATGGTTACGAATCGGGCCCAATGGCGGCGTTTCCGCGCTGTATGTATCGCATATATATATACGCTGCACCAGGGTTGCGTTCACGCGCGTTTGTTTAGTGCAAGATTAAGGAGGGAAGTACTCTAAATTGGGCTAAACACGGTCCGGCATTTGACTTTGTTAGTATAGTTAATAGTTGAATTTTCAATAAATCTATATATGGTTAGCTTCTCTAAAATATGTAGAACAACTAGATTCATAGATATAATCTAAAAATACTATGATTACACCAGGAAATCATCAGAAATATCATGAAAATCTAGCGTCTCAATGCCGAATTTGAACAACTGTGACATTTCTATGAGCTTAGAAACAGCAAATGTTATATCGAAATCACCGTATAATTATGAAGAACATCATAATCAACTCTGTTTTTCAATACTTTTTGTATACATTGAGATATATGCAAAAATATATGAAATCGGCTTGAAACAGCCCCATGCTAGAAAAGGACAGAGCGCGCATTCTGTCATTGGTTTGAAAGGGACAGTTGCCGCGAGAACATAGACCCTTAAGGGAACTTTTCACTATGACAGTTGATAAAACCGGCTTTTGAAGCGCCTGTCAGAGTAAATTTCGCTCTAAGATTCTCTACCTTTTTACATCGAGAGAATTTCTCCGAATGTCACTTTGACATCTTACGTTACGTGCATCCATCGTGCATCTTACCGGTTTGTGTGTAAAAATAAATCGTCGAAAATCACCACTGAATTCATAAGAGAGCACATTCACGTAACCACGAAAGAACGTCAGCTGTCAAATGAGCTGTCAGATTGAGTTCTCTCCTAGCTAATTCAATTCAATTCTTAATTAATGCCTTTTGTCACAGAATATATAATAGTACCTTTTGTGTAATCACAATTCTGCCAATGTCACGTAAATTATTGATAAATTAAGTATATAAGGGAGAGTCTAATATTGAGACACGTGGAGTCTAAGATACCCTTCTCCTTCAAGAGAAAGGTACAGACTCCCTCTCCTAGCTAGCGCGTAAAGCACCCGTTCGTGCGGGTACCATAGACAATCGCGCGACTTTTCTCCTAACGGTTTCCCCTAGGTGCACGCGTGAACGCACGCCAGAAAACACTCAGCGCGGGGATTTCCCACTTAACAAGTTCTTATTATGGAGATCACTTCAATGGTTACCGATAAGGTGCCTTCTATGGCCTACTACAATAACAACGTGCACTTGTGCACGTATTCTAATCTTGCCGCGTTAGGAAAATTTCCATTAGGTGATAGGTACTAGTAGGTATGCCGAGACACTTCACATAAATCATCTGGCATTTAATATTACATATCATATTACTCCAGAATCGTTCCCCATAAGCTTTCGCGAGGTATGGATTCCGGGATGACTTTGACCATAAACGCTATCAAAAACAAATGCGGCGAAAAGCAAAGAGAATATAAATAAAACTTGGCGAAAAGATTCGGGCAAATATACCTAGTGCGACACAAAAGAGTAGAAATTAAAAAGTAGCAACATCGTCGTGTCGTCCCTTTCATAGCAACGCGGTTTGAAAGGGACGACACGACGATGTTGCTTCTTTTTAATTTCTACTCTTTTGTGTTTGACTATAAGGCCCAACTTTGCTAGATGACGTCTCACAAATTACAGAAACAGGGGCAATTCGTTTTTTTCTAATCTGAGAGGAAAGATAGGGATGGCAATAGTTTTAGTTGTAAAGTACTATCTTTGTCTCATTTGTTGTTCATTAACTCTTTGAATGCCACATCGACTTCCTGAGATTAGCTAGCTCTACATAACATAACATAACCAACTATAGGCGGGCTGACGGGCATGTCATTGTCCACTCCAACCTTTCTCAGAACCTACTAGGTAGGTACCTACTACCTACATATGGCAAATATTTGTAGTATACTTAGGTACTTTACTTCCATCCATGCTGGACTGGGAGTGATAGAAAAACATAGAATGTGCCAGCTGCATCTCTTCCAGCTAAGGGATTCGAGGGTTTCAGTGTATTGCAATTTAGGCGATGGGCTGACAACCTGCCACATATAGCAATATACATCATCTGTAAAACCCTCAAGACTTGTCAGCCGTGGCAAAACGATCTTTGTTTAGGTCGTTTTTGCTCTGCCTATTCCATAAGGGATAAAGGCGTGATTTTATGTATGTAGGGGCTGCTCAATCAACGAAACTGAACAACTTTCACCAAGAAATTCTTTCAGGATACATTTTTTTGCTTTTCCATACAAATTGTCTGATCGCGGCAATCGCACTTTTGTATGAGAAAGTAAAAGAAAACATTTCCTGATGAAAGTAGGTTCAGTTTTGTTGAGCTGAGCGAGCAACACCTAAGTTTCTGGTACACTGTCCCTTACACCCAGTATTCACTGAACTGTACCTACATTTATAAATGTACATAAATAAATAAAATAAAATAAAATTAGTGATCGTGTACTTCCATGCTGGACTGGGAGAGATAGAAAAACATAGAATGTGCCAGCTGCATCTCCTCCCGGGCATGCTGTAAAAACAAGCTAAGGGATCCGAGGGTTTCAGTATTGTAATTTAGGCGATGGGCTGACAACCTATTACTATTAGCAATATACAGATCTATCTGGAATAACCCTCAAAACTTGTCAGACGTGGCGGTACAACCTTTGTTTAGGTCGTTTACGCTCTGCCTACCCCGTTAGGGATAAAGGCGTGATTTTATGTATGTATGTATGTATGTACGACCAGGGACTTTATCGCTGAACAATTTTGTAAACAATTTCTGAAGTATACTGGGTGTAAGGGACAGCGTCCCTCAAACTGATAGGGGTTGCTCAGTCAACGAAACTGAACAACTATCACCAGGTTTTCTTTTTTCAGAAAATGAAAAAAAAATTGCTTTATCATACAAAATGACCACCTTGAGCAGACAATTTTGTATGGAAAAGCAATTATTTTTTTTTCATTTCCTGAAAAAAAAAATTGTGATAGTGATAGTTATTCATTTTCGTTGAATGAGCTACCCCTATCAGTTTGCGTTATTATTATGTGCTGTATTTAGTTTGCGCGGGAGTTAACGTTTTTGAGAAAAATTGTAACGGTTACCAATCATCATTACAATTTTGTTGTAAGTACTTACTATTCTCAGACGCGTTAGTCATAATTGCAAGTTGCGTGTTTCCGTTTGCCATCGGATACGATAAATATACAATCGGCACCATTGTGTATTTTCTATCATGAATTCATGAGAGAGCATAATATAATCTGCAGAATATACGGCAACAATGTTTGTCAAGATTTAGTTAAGTCATGCAGACTATGGTGGCGATTCTGTTGTAGACACAACTTAAGGAGGGAAGTACTCTAAATCGGGCTAAACACGGTCCGGCATTTGACTTTGTTAGTATAGTTAATAGTTGAATTTTCAATAAATCTATATATGGTTAGCTTCTCTAAAATATGGAGAACAACTAGATTCATAGATATAATCTAAAAATACTATTATTACACCAGGAAATCATCAGAAATATCATGAAAAACTGGCGTCTCAATGCCGAATTTGAACAACTGTGACATTTCTATGAGCTTACAAACAGCAAATGTTATATCGAAATCACCGTATAATTATGAAGAACATCATAATCAACTCTGTTTTTCAATACTTTTTGTATACATTGAGATATATGCAAAAATATATGAAATCGGCTTGAAACAGCCCCATGCTAGAAAAGGACAGAGCGCGCATTCTGTCATTGGTTTGAAAGGGACAGTTGCCGCGAGCACATAGACCCTTAACTAATTTTAATTTGGTGCTGTCACTTTCGTAAATTTGAGTTAAATAGAGAAAGAAATACAACTGCTGGTTATAATCCTGTCAAGGCATGTTGACTCGGTGGCAAAAAAAAAATTCAAAACCTTAAAACTGATGGCTAAAATACTGTGGATTTCATTCATCGTTTAAAAACAAATGCATATTTCGATTTAATAATCAAGTTAAAAATATAGAAGTTATTGATTTGAGTAGTCAACTTGTAAGCCAGTGACGTCATAAGCCTGTATTTTAATACAAAAAATCGTTTTTGACATTTCATAAAAAGTTGCTGATTTGACTAGTAGTCAAATAGCGTGTCTTATTTTAAGCGTTATACGAATACGATACGTCACTTTGACAGGAGTTATAAATTAGCTCTTGTACTTCTGTCTCTATTTTATACAAAAGTAAATGACAGCACCAAATTAAAATTAGTTAAGGGTCTATGTGCTCGCGGCAACTGTCCCTTTCAAACCAATGACAGAATGCGCGCTCTGTCCTTTTCTAGCATGGGGCTGTTTCAAGCCGATTTCATATATTTTTGCATATATCTCAATGTATACAAAAAGTATTGAAAAACAGAGTTGATTATGATGTTCTTCATAATTATACGGTGATTTCGATATAACATTTGCTGTTTGTAAGCTCATAGAAATGTCACAGTTGTTCAAATTCGGCATTGAGACGCCAGTTTTTCATGATATTTCTGATGATTTCCTGGTGTAATAATAGTATTTTTAGATTATATCTATGAATCTAGTTGTTCTCCATATTTTAGAGAAGCTAACCATATATAGATTTATTGAAAATTCAACTATTAACTATACTAACAAAGTCAAATGCCGGACCGTGTTTAGCCCGATTTAGAGTACTTCCCTCCTTAAGTTGTGTCTACAACAGAATCGCCACCATAGTCTGCATGACTTAACTAAATCTTGACAAACATTGTTGCCGTATATTCTGCAGATTATATTATGCTCTCTCATGAATTCATGATAGAAAATACACAATGGTGCCGATTGTATATTTATCGTATCCGATGGCAAACGGAAACACGCAACTTGCAATTATGACTAACGCGTCTGAGAATAGTAAGTACTTACAACAAAATTGTAATGATGATTGGTAACCGTTACAATTTTTCTCAAAAACGTTAACTCCCGCGCAAACTAAATACAGCACATAATAATAACGCAAACTGATAGGGGTAGCTCATTCAACGAAAATGAATAACTATCACTATCACAATTTTTTTTTTCAGGAAATGAAAAAAAAATAATTGCTTTTCCATACAAAATTGTCTGCTCAAGGTGGTCATTTTGTATGATAAAGCAATTTTTTTTTCATTTTCTGAAAAAAGAAAACCTGGTGATAGTTGTTCAGTTTCGTTGACTGAGCAACCCCTATCAGTTTGAGGGACGCTGTCCCTTACACCCAGTATACTTCAGAAATTGTTTACAAAATTGTTCAGCGATAAAGTCCCTGGTCGTACATACATACATACATACATAAAATCACGCCTTTATCCCTAACGGGGTAGGCAGAGCGTAAACGACCTAAACAAAGGTTGTACCGCCACGTCTGACAAGTTTTGAGGGTTATTCCAGATAGATCTGTATATTGCTAATAGTAATAGGTTGTCAGCCCATCGCCTAAATTACAATACTGAAACCCTCGGATCCCTTAGCTTGTTTTTACAGCATGCCCGGGAGGAGATGCAGCTGGCACATTCTATGTTTTTCTATCTCTCCCAGTCCAGCATGGAAGTACACGATCACTAATTTTATTTTATTTTATTTATTTATGTACATTTATAAATGTAGGTACAGTTCAGTGAATACTGGGTGTAAGGGACAGTGTACCAGAAACTTAGGTGTTGCTCGCTCAGCTCAACAAAACTGAACCTACTTTCATCAGGAAATGTTTTCTTTTACTTTCTCATACAAAAGTGCGATTGCCGCGATCAGACAATTTGTATGGAAAAGCAAAAAAATGTATCCTGAAAGAATTTCTTGGTGAAAGTTGTTCAGTTTCGTTGATTGAGCAGCCCCTACATACATAAAATCACGCCTTTATCCCTTATGGAATAGGCAGAGCAAAAACGACCTAAACAAAGATCGTTTTGCCACGGCTGACAAGTCTTGAGGGTTTTACAGATGATGTATATTGCTATATGTGGCAGGTTGTCAGCCCATCGCCTAAATTGCAATACACTGAAACCCTCGAATCCCTTAGCTGGAAGAGATGCAGCTGGCACATTCTATGTTTTTCTATCACTCCCAGTCCAGCATGGATGGAAGTAAAGTACCTAAGTATACTACAAATATTTGCCATATGTAGGTAGTAGGTACCTACCTAGTAGGTTCTGAGAAAGGTTGGAGTGGACAATGACATGCCCGTCAGCCCGCCTATAGTTGGTTATGTTATGTTATGTAGAGCTAGCTAATCTCAGGAAGTCGATGTGGCATTCAAAGAGTTAATGAACAACAAATGAGACAAAGATAGTACTTTACAACTAAAACTATTGCCATCCCTATCTTTCCTCTCAGATTAGAAAAAAACGAATTGCCCCTGTTTCTGTAATTTGTGAGACGTCATCTAGCAAAGTTGGGCCTTATAGTCAAACACAAAAGAGTAGAAATTAAAAAGAAGCAACATCGTCGTGTCGTCCCTTTCAAACCGCGTTGCTATGAAAGGGACGACACGACGATGTTGCTACTTTTTAATTTCTACTCTTTTGTGTCGCACTAGGTATATTTGCCCGAATCTTTTCGCCAAGTTTTATTTATATTCTCTTTGCTTTTCGCCGCATTTGTTTTTGATAGCGTTTATGGTCAAAGTCATCCCGGAATCCATACCTCGCGAAAGCTTATGGGGAACGATTCTGGAGTAATATGATATGTAATATTAAATGCCAGATGATTTATGTGAAGTGTCTCGGCATACCTACTAGTACCTATCACCTAATGGAAATTTTCCTAACGCGGCAAGATTAGAATACGTGCACAAGTGCACGTTGTTATTGTAGTAGGCCATAGAAGGCACCTTATCGGTAACCATTGAAGTGATCTCCATAATAAGAACTTGTTAAGTGGGAAATCCCGCTAGACGGTTTTCTGGGCCCTAG
>JARACY010005047.1:0-23695 GCA_029255725.1 Scrobipalpa atriplicella | reverse complement strand
GTACATGCAAACGGACTATCACCTCTTATGTGTTTTTAACAGATTTGCCGGCATGGGAATCATTCATACAGCCAAGAAAAATCTTGCATCGCAATTATTCAATAATTATATGAGCAAAATGGATAAATCGAATAATTTCTCTCAGAAAGAGGTAAGTTTTGAGCAGTTTTGCATAAAATACATGAGCCCTATTTGATAGATAAGATTAACATTGATCTTTGGCATGTTAGTACCTAATACCATGTCTTTTATCTATGCATGCTAATACCTAACCTACGAACAAGTTCTATTTTCTTATCTATTACTAACTTCTAACTTTTACTTCTTACTTCTTACATCTGTTTAGTAACTTTGTCTTAGTAGGTACAAGTAGAGTAGGTACATGTTGTTGAAACTGAACAACTTTCAAAAATCAGTAAAAAAATTGCACATGTTGAAAAGTTCACTTTCACGATCCCAAGTCAGTCAATGATTAATATGTAAATAAATAAAATAAATAAAAAACCATTTATTGCCTTTTACAATATATTTATTTGTTGATTTTGTTACGAGTTTATTTAAAAACTTCAAAACTTGTTTTAAAATGATTCGTCTTTAAATAGCTACGTTACCTGAAGTAGCATAGGCTACTTTTTAACTTAGGGAAATAACTTTCCCACAGGAAAAATCATTAATAAAGCCATGAAATACGGGGTGTAAGGGACAGCTTCCCGCAAACTTGATAGGGATTGCTCAGTCAACGAAATTGAACAAATTACACCAGGCTTTTCTTTTTCAGGAAATGAAAAATTAAATTGACTTCCCCATACAAAATGACCACCTCGATCAGACAATTTGTATGGAAAGGCCAACAAAATAATTCAATTCCTGAAAGAATTTCCTGGTAAAAGTTGTTCAATTTCATTGAGTGAGCGAGCAACCCCTATCAGTTTGTGGGACGCTGCACTGATTTGAGAAATCGCTGCTAGCTCCCAACGACTTTTACTCTTCTGTGGGAAGCTGTCCTAACACCCGGTATTCTTTGACTGGCTAAATCGTTACTGTAAATATTTTTATCAATGGCGAAAGGAAGCGATAAGTGCGTATATTGCGAGTATATTTATGCCATAGCGTAAAATAATCGCGTATTGTTTATAGAGTTCCTGGAACTTAACCCAGGCGTTTGACCTTGTCATTCTTTGAGCCTAAAATAGTTTGAAATCGGACTCTTAATAAGTATTAGTTACGTAACGATCTGTACGTTGCATCTATTTAATTGTTATAAGTACGTACATACGTAGTTGGTATATTATTATTACTTCATGTAAATAGTAAAGAAGCGCTCGTGGTCAAGTGGCTAGTGCTTATTCATTTCGATAACGAATGTCAAGCAACCATCGCCGTGGCCAGGCCATGGATGGGTGACCGGTAGTGGTTTACAACTCGAGTGTTTCCGTGCTTCGGAAGGCAAGTTAAGCCGTTGGTCCCGTAGATACTAGTCTACTATAGATGATAATCTGGAAACGAACATCGGCTACTTTTTACCGCGGGAAAATACCTCATTACCACGGGAAAACTTTTTGCCGCGGGTGAAACAGCGGGGGGCGGAAAGCTAGTAAATAGCTAGTATAAATGAGAAAGTAACTCTGTTTGTTTAATAGTTTGTCTGTTACTCTTTCACGTCTAAACGGCTGAACTGATTTAAATGAAATTTGGCAGAACGATAAATGGTAAAAGAATTAGCCGGAAAGCTAGTTTATTTTTTAAATAGATTATTGTTATGTTATGTTATGAATAAGCAATGCTTATACAATAGTTTTTTTTATCTTTATTTTATTTATGGATTTTTGTCCATCAGGATATGTCAATCCCATAACTAATTCAATCCTTTTATCTTTATTAATTTACTAAAAGCAAAGCACACAAGTTACTAGCATAACTGTAGTGGGATCTACGTCATGAAGAGGTGCATTGTTTCAATGGGTACCTACCTACCTACCTATCTATAAACTAGTAGTAATCCCATAGTATTTGTCAAGTGTTTTAAACTCAGTCGAACTAACCTAGCACAATACTGTTATGATATGACAAAGTGGGTTTACTTTTGAACTTAGAACTTGAAATAGATGCATTAGTTTATTTAATGTCACGTTAAAATCTTTTAATTCTTAAAAATACTTATAATTAGGAATGTATTTAATCCGGGATTACGAGTAATTAATTACCTTTAATTAAGGCTTATTAATTAACAATGCATTAGTTAGGTCTTCTCTTAATCCAAATAATAAATAAACTGCAGAAATCAGCCAGATAGCCTTAAAACGGAAGTATTTATTAGTGTTAGGTTCAGCTGATACTAAATTTAAACTACTACAAAGTTTAACTTACTTACTACATACTTACTTGCATACATAAATTCACGCCTGTATCCCTGACGGGGTAGGTCATTTAAAAAAACAAAACGTAAGGGTTAGGTATTTAAAACGAACAAATTGTGTACTACTATAGTAGTGATAGGTTGTCAGCTCATGACAATGAAATCCTTATCTCCCTCTACGTGTTGCGACAGTATGTCCGGAAAGAGATGCAGCTGGAACATTCTTTGTTTTTCTATCGCTCCGCTAGGAAAGATAGCCTTGAAACTTATCATTAGCTTGTGAGCTTCAGCTACTAGACTACAATTTAGCTACAAAGTTGAACTTACTCATGTTGTGAATAGGTTCCGAGAATATCGGCGGGCAGATTTCCTTATCAGTGTTTATGTCGTGGGCGCTGAATCTCAGCCGCACTATGTTCAAATTAATTGTCTTCGCGGCATTTTCACAATACGCTCGTAGCTAGAACAAAAAATAGAAACTTACCGCAGCAGTTTTGACAGAAGTACATTTCCGTAAACAAAACAATCAACATATAAACACAGCTTTGATAACACTTAAGCACACATAGATTTAACTTTGATTTGTTTTGAGATCCTAGGGGAAATATGTTCAATTTAGCACAGATAGGAGTTTTTGATCACTGTCACTAGTTATCAAATTAATCGCGGCACGTGGTCGTAAACGCAAGCGCACGTCCGGCCGCGTAGGCATCGGCTCTTTCTGATCCCGAGGATCAATAGGATCATCCTAGCCCAGCAATTAGTCACCACTTTTGATAACTCAATCAAACCATGTTTCCGAATTACAAAATGTTTGCTTATCTCTTTAAAAAGTTACACCCAGTTAGGCACACTATACCTAGGTATAAAATTAAACAGTAGGTATTTAAAATAGTAGGTACCTATAGTATAAACTAAGCATTTAACATGAATCACACACACTCAATTATCAGTGCAAAGAAATAATCAACTGGATTGGTTACCTATTTAGTTATTTACTGTAGTCACGGACAAAAATAGAACGAAACAGTGAAGTAATAGTCACATAAACATTTATAATGACAGTTTATTTATTATTTGGATTAAGAGAAGACCTAACTAATGCATTGTTAATTAATAAGCCTTAATTAAAGGTAATTAATTACTCGTAATCCCGGATTAAATACATTCCTAATTATAAGTATTTTTAAGAATTAAAAGATTTTAACGTGACATTAAATAAACTAATGCATCTATTTCAAGTTCTAAGTTCAAAAGTAAACCCACTTTGTCATATCATAACAGTATTGTGCTAGGTTAGTTCGACTGAGTTTATAAACACTTGACAAATACTATGGGATTACTACTAGTTTATAGATAGGTAGGTAGGTAGGTACCCATTGAAACAATGCACCTCTTCATGACGTAGATCCCACTACAGTTATGCTAGTAACTTGTGTGCTTTGCTTTTAGTAAATTAATAAAGATAAAAGGATTGAATTAGTTATGGGATTGACATATCCTGATGGACAAAAATCCATAAATAAAATAAAGATAAAAAAAACTATTGTATAAGCATTGCTTATTCATAACCATAACATAACAATAATCTATTTAAAAAATAAACTAGCTTTCCGGCTAATTCTTTTACCATTTATCGTTCTGCCAAATTTCATTTAAATCAGTTCAGCCGTTTAGACGTGAAAGAGTAACAGACAAACTATTAAACAAACAGAGTTACTTTCTCATTTATACTAGCTATTTACTAGCTTTCCGCCCCCCGCTGTTTCACCCGCGGCAAAAAGTTTTCCCGTGGTAATGAGGTATTTTCCCGCGGTAAAAAGTAGCCGATGTTCGTTTCCAGATTATCATCTATAGTAGACTAGTATCTACGGGACCAACGGCTTAACTTGCCTTCGAAGCACGGAAACACTCGAGTTGTAAACCACTACCGGTCACCCATCCATGGCCTGGCCACGGCGATGGTTGCTTGACATTCGTTATCGAAATGAATAAGCACTAGCCACTTGACCACGAGCGCTTCTTTACTATTTACATGAAGTAATAATAATATACCAACTACGTAGGTACGTACTTATAACAATTAAATAGATGCAACGTACAGATCGTTACGTAACTAATACTTATTAAGAGTCCGATTTCAAACTATTTTAGGCTCAAAGAATGACAAGGTCAAACGCCTGGGTTAAGTTCCAGGAACTCTATAAACAATACGCGATTATTTTACGCTATGGCATAAATATACTCGCAATATACGCACTTATCGCTTCCTTTCGCCATTGATAAAAAATATTTACATAAACGATTTAGCCAGTCAAAGAATACCGGGTGTTAGAGACAGCTTCCCACAGAAGAGTAAAAGTCGTTGGGAGCTAGCAGCGATTTCTCAAATCAGTGCAGCGTCCCACAAACTGATAGGGGTTGCTCGCTCACTCAATGAAATTGAACAACTTTTACCAGGAAATTCTTTCAGGAATTGAATTATTTTGTTGGCCTTTCCATACAAATTGTCTGATCGAGGTGGTCATTTTGTATGGGGAAGTCAATTTAATTTTTCATTTCCTGAAAAAGAAAAGCCTGGTGTAATTTGTTCAATTTCGTTGACTGAGCAATCCCTATCAAGTTTGCGGGAAGCTGTCCCTTACACCCCGTATTTCATGGCTTTATTAATGATTTTTCCTGTGGGAAAGTTATTTCCCTAAGTTAAAAAGTAGCCTATGCTACTTCAGGTAACGTAGCTATTTAAAGACGAAATCATTTTAAAACAAGTTTTGAAGTTTTTAAATAAACTCGTAACAAAATCAACAAATAAATATATTGTAAAAGGCAATAAATGGTTTTTATTTATTTTATTTATTTACATATTAATCATTGACTGACTTGGGATCGTGAAAGTGAACTTTTCAACATGTGCAATTTTTTTACTGATTTTTGAAAGTTGTTCAGTTTCAACAACATGTACCTACTCTACTTGTACCTACTAAGACAAAGTTACTAAACAGATGTAAGAAGTAAGAAGTAAAAGTTAGAAGTTAGTAATAGATAAGAAAATAGAACTTGTTCGTAGGTTAGGTATTAGCATGCATAGATAAAAGACATGGTATTAGGTACTAACATGCCAAAGATCAATGTTAATCTTATCTATCAAATAGGGCTCATGTATTTTATGCAAAACTGCTCAAAACTTACCTCTTTCTGAGAGAATTATTCGATTTATCCATTTTGCTCATATAATTATTGAATAATTGCGATGCAAGATTTTTCTTGGCTGTATGAATGATTCCCATGCCGGCAAATCTGTTAAAAACACATAAGAGGTGATAGTCCGTTTGCATGTACAGTTTTTTTTAGACATTATTAAAAAACTGGATTAGTTTTTATTTTTATCAAAAAATATCTCATTTCTACAGCTACCCCAATTCATTTTAATAATTTCAATTATTATGAATAGTTTAGTTTAATTTGTATTTAATAGCATAGTTAATAGTAATTTCTATGTATTGTATTATTTCAGTTATAAATTGTACAGTATTAATTATTGTATTTTCTATGGGCCTAGTTGCCATGGGCATTAGCGATTACACAGGGTGTTAATTTGATTGCATATTTTAGAATAGGGTATGCAAGTAAGTATGTAGTAAGTAAGTTAAACTTTGTAGTAGTTTAAATTTAGTATCAGCTGAACCTAACACTAATAAATACTTCCGTTTTAAGGCTATCTGGCTGATTTCTGCAGTTTATTTATTAATTTGGATTAAGAGAAGACCTAACTAATGCATTGTTAATTAATAAGCCTTAATTAAAGGTAATTAATTACTCGTAATCCCGGATTAAATACATTCCTAATTATAAGTATTTTAAGAATTAAAAGATTTTAACGTGACATTAAATAAACTAATGCATCTATTTCAAGTTCTAAGTTCAAAAGTAAACCCACTTTGTCATATCATAACAGTATTGTGCTAGGTTAGTTCGACTGAGTTTATAAACACTTGACAAATACTATGGGATTACTACTAGTTTATAGATAGGTAGGTAGGTAGGTACCCATTGAAACAATGCACCTCTTCATGACGTAGATCCCACTACAGTTATGCTAGTAACTTGTGTGCTTTGCTTTTAGTAAATTAATAAAGATAAAAGGATTGAATTAGTTATGGGATTGACATATCCTGATGGACAAAAATCCATAAATAAAATAAAGATAAAAAAAAACTATTGTATAAGCATTGCTTATTCATAACCATAACATAACAATAATCTATTTAAAAAATAAACTAGCTTTCCGGCTAATTCTTTTACCATTTATCGTTCTGCCAAATTTCATTTAAATCAGTTCAGCCGTTTAGACGTGAAAGAGTAACAGACAAACTATTAAACAAACAGAGTTACTTTCTCATTTATACTAGCTATTTACTAGCTTTCCGCCCCCCGCTGTTTCACCCGCGGCAAAAAGTTTTCCCGTGGTAATGAGGTATTTTCCCGCGGTAAAAAGTAGCCGATGTTCGTTTCCAGATTATCATCTATAGTAGACTAGTATCTACGGGACCAACGGCTTAACTTGCCTTCCGAAGCACGGAAACACTCGAGTTGTAAACCACTACCGGTCACCCATCCATGGCCTGGCCACGGCGATGGTTGCTTGACATTCGTTATCGAAATGAATAAGCACTAGCCACTTGACCACGAGCGCTTCTTTACTATTTACATGAAGTAATAATAATATACCAACTACGTAGGTACGTACTTATAACAATTAAATAGATGCAACGTACAGATCGTTACGTAACTAATACTTATTAAGAGTCCGATTTCAAACTATTTTAGGCTCAAAGAATGACAAGGTCAAACGCCTGGGTTAAGTTCCAGGAACTCTATAAACAATACGCGATTTATTTTACGCTATGGCATATATATACTCGCAATATACGCACTTATCGCTTCCTTTCGCCATTGATAAAAAATATTTACATAAACGATTTAGCCAGTCAAAGAATACCGGGTGTTAGAGACAGCTTCCCACAGAAGAGTAAAAGTCGTTGGGAGCTAGCAGCGATTTCTCAAATCAGTGCAGCGTCCCACAAACTGATAGGGGTTGCTCGCTCACTCAATGAAATTGAACAACTTTTACCAGGAAATTCTTTCAGGAATTGAATTATTTTGTTGGCCTTTCCATACAAATTGTCTGATCGAGGTGGTCATTTTGTATGGGGAAGTCAATTTAATTTTTCATTTCCTGAAAAAGAAAAGCCTGGTGTAATTTGTTCAATTTCGTTGACTGAGCAATCCCTATCAAGTTTGCGGGAAGCTGTCCCTACACCCCGTATTTCATGGCTTTATTAATGATTTTTCCTGTGGGAAAGTTATTTCCCTAAGTTAAAAAGTAGCCTATGCTACTTCAGGTAACGTAGCTATTTAAAGACGAAATCATTTTAAAACAAGTTTTGAAGTTTTTAAATAAACTCGTAACAAATCAACATATAAATATATTGTAAAAGGCAATAAATGGTTTTTTATTTATTTTATTTATTTACATATTAATCATTGACTGACTTGGGATCGTGAAAGTGAACTTTTCAACATGTGCAATTTTTTTACTGATTTTTGAAAGTTGTTCAGTTTCAACAACATGTACCTACTCTACTTGTACCTACTAAGACAAAGTTACTAAACAGATGTAAGAAGTAAGAAGTAAAAGTATGAAGTAGTTATTATAGATAAGAAAATAGAACTTGTTCGTAGGTTAGGTATTAGCATGCATAGATAAAAGACATGGTATTAGGTACTAACATGCCAAAGATCAATGTTAATCTTATCTATCAAATAGGGCTCATGTATTTTATGCAAAACTGCTCAAAACTTACCTCTTTCTGAGAGAAATTATTCGATTTATCCATTTTGCTCATATAATTATTGAATAATTGCGATGCAAGATTTTTCTTGGCTGTATGAATGATTCCCATGCCGGCAAATCTGTTAAAAACACATAAGAGGTGATAGTCCGTTTGCATGTACAGTTTTTTTAGACATTATTAAAAAACTGGATTAGTTTTTTATTTTTATCAAAAAATATCTCATTTCTACAGCTACCCCAATTCATTTTAATAATTTCAATTATTATGAATAGTTTAGTTTAATTTGTATTTAATAGCATAGTTAATAGTAATTTCTATGTATTGTATTATTTCAGTTATAAATTGTACAGTATTAATTATTGTATTTTCTATGGGCCTAGTTGCCATGGGCATTAGCGATTACACAGGGTGTTAATTTGATTGCATATTTTAGAATAGGGTATGCTTCAGTAACAATAAAATAGCACACAAATAATACCGAATGTAAGAGGACAGCTACCTGCAAACTGATAGGGGTTGCACAGTCACAGAAACGTCAGTGCCGACAGGCGTCTTCTGAGTTAGCTCGCTCCATCGTCGACTCTGTCACGGTCATCGCTGACCTTTGTGTCTAGAGTCAAGAACCTAACCTAACCAATTCCAAGTAAAAAAAAAAAAACTGAGCAATCTTCACCAGGAAATTCATACAGGAAAAGAATTTTTTTTTTTGCTTTGCCTTACAAATTGGTATGGAAATTGGATCGAGGTGGCCATTTAGCATGGGAAAGTCATTTTTTTTTCATTTCCTGAAAAAAACCTAGCCTAAGTTGTTCAGTTTCGTTGACTGAACGACCCTATCAGTTCGCGGGAAGCCTTCCGGCCGTATTCGCAACCATGTTTCGCAACCAGTTGCGAAAACGGAATAATCATTCTTTGTTCGCAACTGCCCCTGTAGCATGCCACCGCGCGATAACGAATATATCGCATTTATCTGTCAAACTCCCATACATTTTGACAGATAGATGCGATAAAATGGCTATCACGGCCTTATCGCAGCTGCATGCTACGTGGGCAGGTTGCGAAAGAAGAATTTCCTCAAAATGTGTAGCTGTCCCTTACACCCCATATAAGTTTTGTTGCAAGGAGTGTTAGTTATTGCATTGTGCGTACGCACCCGACTTTATAGCTGCCCTGTTGAGGCACGACAGTGCTGACTTCCCTCTCTTTCTCATCGTCTTCCAATAGCTTGTGCGGATGCTCTTCATCCTTGTCAATGTGAGCCAGTCGCACTTTGATCACCGCTGTTCCAGTGTAATTCACTAACTGCAAACAAAATAATGTCATATTCTTGCGCCAATTATCTGTTAATACAAAAAATTGGCCAAGAGCGTGTCGGACACGGGTCCGTAGCGTTTAGGCAACATAATTTTCGTAAAAATTTGATTTCATACAAAAGCTGTTTATGGATCATTTCACCTATAAATATTTCGCAAACTATATATTAATGCTACACTTTTCGTTATAGTTTTCAAAACTACTACAACTAAAGAGCTGTACCTATTCAATATTTTTTTCATAATTTTTGCATTTATAGTTTCGGAGATATGACTGGAACAAGTTTGTGAAAAATACTGCAACTTTAAATGCAAATATCTCGAGACTGAAATTTTCCAGACTTTTTTTCAAAGAAACCTCCATTTTATTTTAAAATACCTGGCTAACGATGACCCACTCAATATACAACAAAAACATTTTTTTTGCCCCCCTTTCACTTGTATGGGAGGGGTCCAAAAATAATATTTTTGAATTGTTTTTTCACATTACTAGATTTGCGTCATTATAATCTATCTTCATACCAAATTTCATGTTAATAGGTGAAAAACTGAGGTTTTCACAGGGGCGCGGCATACAGACGGACAGACAAACAGACAGACAGACGGACGGACGGACAGACAGATAGACAGACTGGCACCTGGAGTGATTTTTTTGAGGCTGATTTAGTAATTTTTTGATGGTCGAAAAATTATTTCCCAAATAAAAATACTACTGGAAAAATTAATATTGTTGAATTTTGACCTCTTTCTTTTCTTGGCTTAGATAATATAAAGTTATTAGTCCACAAAAAAAAATTAAGTATACCTATAAGTATACTTACTTCTGCAGTAGGGTGTGTTCTGGTTTTGTTGAGGGCTGTGGACTTGCCAAGCAAGCAGCCGTGTGTGCCCACCAGCTCACTCTTGTATCGGAAACGAAAATGGTCCTGGGGCTGTTCTATTATCCGTAGGTAAGGCTTACCTGGTGCAGAAATTAATGAAATAATTAATTAGAAGAAAATTGTTAAAAGTAAGTTAACTCAGCTAGGTCAAAATTAATTGTGAACTTAAATAAGAAAATGAAATTCCATTTGAAAAGTTCAAGTATAAATTAAAATCACAGTATGGATTTCCAATTGAATTTTTTAGTTCTATAATTACAATTTAATTTTACAATTTTAAAATTTTAATTATAAATACTTATAAACAGATAAATTCTTTTTGACAAAATAAATGCCTTGATTTCCATGCTGGACTGGGAGTGATAGAAAAACATAGAATGTGCCAGCTGCATCTCGTCCCGGGCATGCTGTAAAAATCAGCTTAGGGATTTGAGGGTTTCAGTATTGTAATTTAGGCGATATATCAATACAGATCTATCTGGAATAACCCTCAAAACTTGTCAGATGTGATGTGGCAGAACAACCTTTGTTTAGGTTGTTTACGCTCTGTCTACCCCATTAGGGATAAAGGTGTGATTATATGTATGTATGTATGTGCTCATTTCATTGTTCATAGTTGTTTACTCCTACTTCATGATTAGCATGCATATTGGCCAGATTATTAATAATATTCAAACAGTGGCTTAAACACACAATGAGCTGAGCTGAGAGTATTGTAAACAGTTTCATATTACATTTACCGCATTAAGCTTTAGTGAGAAATGCTTCTTATGTTGCATAAGTAGTTTGACTGTTGGTTGAAAGAAATAATGCATAATAAATCAGATCAACTTTATTGAAATCTTCCCAAACTGCTTTAGTTTAGAAGAGCAGTTTGTTGATTAGCAGTAAGGCCAGCCATTTGTACCTCCAAGTTACAATCTATAATTATAATATATCTTTCTTTTCTATATCCTTTTTTTTAATTCAACCTTAACTGTTTTGGAAATGTATTGGTATACAATTGTGGCAGGCTAAAATAATGCAAAAATTCTGCAGAGAATTACTCCTATCTTTAAAAAATGTGTTGGGAACATGTTAGAGCAGTATCTGTATGTTAAAATATTTTTGTAATAAAGATAAACAGCTTAGGTAAGTATCATTAGATTGGTACCTTAATTAAAAGCATTCTAGTTAGAAATAAGACTAATTAAGCGAAAATGCGGCTACCTAGTAGTTCATAAAATTGCACGTCTATACGTTCAACTGACAACGAAGTGATAACGATAAGAAATGTGATACGAGTCAGATAATTGCCAAAACAACAAAGGTTTCTTGGAATTTTTACCATCGGAATGCATCGTGATATCGTCCCCACATGTGATCCCTGAGAAGGCGTTGGCCAAATGTGGGACCTGCTGCGACGGCGACGAGTAAGGAGAATCCTGGGGCATAGGAGATCCCGAGTTTGAAGACTCGCTGAACTCATGCTCACTCGAAGACATTTTTAAAACTTGATTATTGTTTACTTTGCAAGATTGTCCACTATTTAAACTGTTAGTATATCTTCACTAACATTCAAACTTTCATTTGTTGAATAAGGAAATGTTATCAGTTACGCATTTATGCTGAAATTAACAAAATAAAGTGGAAAAACATCACTTTGCAGAACTTCCTTCTATTTTTGTGACGTTTTTTGACACTGACATTTGACTACAGATAAAAAATTACCCCGAATTCACAAATTGTTGCCAATATTATCTAGGTTACCCCGGACATGCGCTTCCATGTCTAGTTATTTAGATCACCAATACACATTTATAATCCGAAATTCGGCGTAATTTTTTTTATTTTTAAAGACAGTTACTCGTTGTGAGAGTTAATATGGACTAATAAATATTTTGCATTACAATGCGCGAACATGTTCCATCGAAAGCACCCATATTTTAGGATAAATTTCTAAACTGGTATCACCGTCTAACAAGGTCAACGCCGGGGAATAACCAAGAGTACAATGAGTCAGAAAAAGTCCCGAGCTGTAGCGATAGTGGGGGTATGGAGTGCTAAGAATAGCGAAACGCATCATAATCATAACGCATACGCATGATACTCTTATTACTCCGCAATCAAGCAGTGCAACTGTGCAACTAAGTAATTAATTAATTTTAATTTTTTTAATTAAAAGTAATTATTGTTCATTTGCAAAAGTAGCTTATTATTATTACACTGGGCCCGATTCGTAACCATCCCGACCTGATTGGTATGCTTCACGTGCCTTCCTCCGAAACGCGAAATCATTTTCTTTTTCATGACAGATAATCAGGTGAAAGCCTGCCTGTATTGGTGTTCCTAACCAAACTGGGGATAAATACCAAAAAATACGAACTTCGTGTTCCTCCTTTGGGTAATCGAACCCACGAGCTTCGGATCGGAAATGCAAGACTCAGACCACACCACTAGACCACGGGGAGGCAGTTCGATAAGCTATTAACACATAATATATAATAGTTATATAAATTATATGATGTTAATTAAATTGTCACCCGTGTGGTGCCGGGTTAGAATAGCATCACCCTATAACTTTCTGTGGGTGTCAAAGTGATAAATCCAGGGAATGGGCAGCAACATTCCCTGTGGAAAACTTCTACTGCGCTCACCAACCCGCCTGCCAAGCGTGGTGAGTATGGCATATACCCCCAATTTTGGGGAGGCCCATGTCCAGCAGTGGACTGTTGTGTTGTGGCTGATGATAAATTATGTACTGTGCAATTAAAATAGGTATTTTTAGGTGCTATCCTTTATCATATCATTCATTAATAAAAATCTTTATGCCACGCAATTAAAATTTATTTTATATCCTGCCTGACGCGTTAAATATAAAAAAGGGAACAGAATAAAATAAAAACAAGAATCATAAGCAGACAAACATATATTTATTTGTGGTTTAAGTAGTTAGTTCCTAAGTAGTGGCCTTTATAATTAGGTACAGATTTCGAATGCTCCAGAAATTGGAATGCCTAGACACATTATGAATTACATTAATTAATGTTAAAAAAACATTCGTTATATAGCTACTTAACTAGCCAGTTAACTAAAAAGATGTATTGAGTACTTATACAGGGCGTCACATTTTGGGGAACAAGAAAAGGAAGTAAGAAATTTATCTACCCCTGTAGCATGCCACCGCGCGATAACGAATTTATCGCATCTATCTGTCAATCTCCCATACGATTTGACAGATAGATGTGATAAAATGTGTGATACAACGGCTATCACGGCCTTATCGCGGCTGCATGCTACGGGGGCAGTTCTAGATTTTATATCATTTACCTCTATAAATATTGTATGTATCTCCGTTTTTGTGGAACCCTGTGAAAGACTTTTAAAAATATTGTACTTGTATTTTAAGAAAGTTTTGGGATCTATTTTAAAACAGATAAATAAATATTCGAGATTTAAATTAAAAAAAAAGAGTCGGCCGATCGTCGGATCTTTCTCTCGCACTCAGAGTGAAGGAAGGAGAGATCCGACGATCGCCCGCCTGAAAACGTAAGTTTTTTTTAAACAGAAAACTGAAATAATTTTATAATTTTCTTACTTTATTTTTCTCTGTATAAAACCTTTTATTACATTTTTATATTGTAATACAATAATAATAATTTAGGTTGGGGCAATCATTCCATAACATATAATAACTGAAAGGTACTTTTAAAAGTTCATAACAGTATTCTTTACTGTATTTACTTAATGAGTAACAATATTGTAAGAAATACATAATGTATCTATGTGTTTAAGGTTATTGAAAATAATCCACTCAGTACATTAGTAAACTATATCTAACGATCATAGCTATAGTCACAAACATTTTATTTTTATCATATTTTCTAATTAATAAAATATAATTGTTTTTTTAATTCACAACAGCCATTTCATCACCCTAGATTCAAGATTAACATCACATTTCTAAATCAGATAGATAGATAATATCCGAAAGTATATTCTGTTTTAGGATTTACTACTCCATGGTTTCACGCACAAAAAAATTGTATACTTTAAAATTGTATCACTGTTTATCATGAAAAAACTTATAACTCTGAAGTCAGTTTTTAAATCAACTAATAGGCCTGGTCATGTTGTGTAACAAACACTATTAGAGACAGAAACAGACCGACGTTTAACGTGCCCTTCGAAACACTGAATCAACTTATTTGCCAGACATCACTTGATTCAGTTCAGCCTGACATTTCCTAATCAAACTGGGTAATAATATCAACTGTGTATGTCCCCCAAGGGAATCAAATCCACGACCTTAAAGATCGAGAGCTTTAGTCTCAGATTACTTGACCACAGAGGCAGCTAGTATCAGAGATTCAAAGAATGATAAATTAAATGTCACTAGTATTATAGGCACTAATGAGGAGGAAAACTGCCTTTTTCTCCCGCTAGGTGTCGCATGGGCGACTGTACCTTGAGAACTGTCAAATTGTACCAACTTTTGTAAACAAATTGAATATTTTTAGAATATTATCAGTAAATGCCACAATGCAGTGCATTTAATTGCAAAAATAGGGGAATTCATTTGTTTTCCAAAGATTACAAATAAAGAAAACAGTGAGAGACAGTGGGAAAAAAAATTACGTATTAAAAACTTCAATGCAAGTGATGCAAGTTGAATGTGTTCAGTGCATTACAAAGAAAGTGATTATATTGAAAAAAATATCGTTTATGTTAAAAAAACTGATAAAATCGCAATACACATGTGACATTGACACGAAATAAGGTACAGTCGCCCAGAGCGCCATCTGTATTTAGCTTTTAGTTTGGCTCCTCATTCATGAAATATGAAACACAATGTTGATGACATCGATACATTCATCTATTCGACAATAGCGAGTAATTTCCTGTGGTAATTTCAAATAAGGCGCCTTTTCCTGTTTTTTTTTTTTTAATAATGATTGATTTGATGAAATTGTAGACTGGTATATTTCTAAAACAATACTTCAATTCTGATATTGTATTTTTCCTATCCACTGAGGTGTCTATCTAATTTTCTATCCTAGAGAGAGATAAGCATTCCATAAATTGTTTTTAAAATACTTATGTGATCCCAACATTGCGATCGAAAATATTACATACTATACATATACTTAGTATAATACAGGATGTCAAAAAAAAGTACTGCGTTCCTTCAAACCACATGTTCTTCTAATGATACCAAACAACTTACCCAAGGCACAAAAATTTTAGCTCTTAAATAAATGTTGCCTCTTCTTTACAAAAAATGCTCATCTCATCTGCAATTTTGTATGGAAAGAGCAATTTTTTATGAGCTAAAATTTTTGTGCTTTGCGAAAGTTGTTTAGTATTATTAGTAGAACATGTGGTATGAAGGAACGCGGTTCTTTTTTTACACTCTGTATAACAAATCGTTAAAAAAAAATATAGAAAAAATTTAGCTTATTTATAAACAAATTATCTCTTACAGAACCTAAGGAAGATTTCAAAGAAGGGTAACTATAGGCAAGCTATAACAACAGTTTGGCACTGAATTGGAAATATGCGAAATATTCGAAAACTTGTAGTTAAAGCTAACACAGCGAAATGCAAATGAAATAAGATGGAACACTGGGAATTAATGTTTGAAAGTCACCAAGCAGTTACGCGTGAATGGGGTTAAAAACTGAGAACTAAATGGCGCCACTGTTGAGTGTTCCTTTTTCCTGTGATTGGTCAGTAATCTGTCAATATCAATATCAATGTCAGTTTTGTGCCTTCTCATTGGTCTCTTTTGGAACACTCAACAGTGGCGCCATCTGCAATTAGCTTTGCGTTTTTATCCCCATTGTTTCTTTTTTGGTTCTCCTTCTTTTGTGACACTCACTGACTTTAAAAAATATCCCCAACCAGAGCTAGTAAGGAAATGTAGGCTAGAAATAAAGTCGATAAATAAAACAATGTTATTACGACGGAAACACGATTAAACTAAAATAAAAAGATACTCCGATTGGAATGGGGATAAAAACTGGGAACTAAATGGCGCCACTAGCGAGTGTTCCTTTTCCTGTGATTGGTCAGTAATCTGTCAATGTCAAAGTTATGCGTCTTCTCATTGGTCTCTTTTGGTTCACTCGCTAGTGGCGTCATCTGCAATTAGCTTTGCGTTTTTATCCCCATTGCACAGTCACTTAGGCTTCTATACGGCTTATATTGTGCACCGGGTATTTTTCATTTCCTTGTTTATCTGCAAAAGAACCTGCCGTTTTCTGTCTTGTGTGAACGGAAAGACAAAAGAATCTTAATCTTGTCAGTTACAATTGGCTACTTTCCAACTAGTCAAATCAGCAACTTTTTATGAAATGTCAAAAACGCTTTTTTGTATGAAAATAGTGAGTTATGACGTCACATTTTAGTAAATATTGACTACTCAAATCAATAACTTCAATACTTTTAATTCGATTATTAAAATCTAAATGAGCAATTTTTTTAATGATGAATGAAATCCACAATATTTTTAGCCATCAGTTTTAAGTATAAACGTTTTGAATTTTTTAAGCTACCCAGTCAAGTACTCAATTCTATGCATGCTTTTATAAGACGTAATCTGGATTAAACTTGAATTGATTGCAAGTGTGATTCCTCACTAGCTCCGTACTTAACGTAAAATTACCCACGAGTGTAAACTACATGTAAAATATTATGCACAGAAGTTATGGAATACAAAACTAGTAATGCGTCAAATGTATCTGTATAACGCCATCGAAACGAAAATTACTATTTATTCCTAAAATAATAAGTCCTAAAATAGTTCGAAAACTAACGAATTCTACCAGCGTACTGGTACAAGTAACAAATTGACTAAATATCAAATTAATTAGAATTTCTACTTAAAATTAATTATAAAAACAAATTAAGATTTAATTTCTGTCTCCTTTACTCCATTGACTTTTATAGTATTACCGTTTTCTTTAACATTGCCATTTTCTTTTTTACCGTTGCCATTTTCGATGACAGTTTTCTCGTCGGCTAAACTCAGCGATGACACTGAAATGTCATCTTCCTCTTCATCTGAAACAAATCAACAATTTGAATATTGTGTCTTCGATGAGACGAGAATCTGCTCAATCGATATATCTATCTGAATTAATCAATACGCTATTTGACTACTAGTCAAATCAGCAACTTTTTATGAAATGTCAAAAACGCTTTTTTGTATGAAAATACTGGGTTGTGACGTCACTTGCTTGTTTTTTTTTTTTTTCAAATGTTAAATGAGACCAACAGTTACTTTAGCCATCAGTTGTAAGTATAAACGATTTGAAATTTTTTAGCCACCCAGTCAACATCCCTATTAACTATGTAACATAATAGGTCGAAATAAGAAAAAATTGCTAGAGTATTAAAATTACACATTAAATTACCTGAGCTGACATCTGATTGGTTTCTCGGGCTGAACCTGCAGCCTTTTGACAAATAAGTCTTCAGTTTACCCAGCGTGGCCAGCACCAATCTGAGAACAAACAAAAATATCACCATATTTCAGGTAATTTGGAAAACTTGACAGCTCCACTATCTCGCTGAATAACACCATGGCCCTGATCCTGAGCGCAGGGGGATCCAGCACTTCCTGCCTATTACTGGTTACTAGGCCCTAACACTAACACTAACACTTTTGCACTTGATATTACACTTTATTTACTGTTCTTCCATCTTGAGAGACTATTTGAGACTATTTGAGACCATTTGAGACTGACTCAAACTAACAATATCGAATACTTCAGATCTTATAAATTAACCAGAACAAATCTCACCATCGCCATGTATTATTTACTACAATTTCTACAGTGACATCTATGGACAACTTATTAACAACTATGACATGACATCTGTCTTGTACACTAGCTTTTCATCAATTTTGAAGACCAGCGACTACTATACGGCTTATATTGTGCACCGGGTATTTTCCATTTCCTGTATTATCTTATACGTACCCGAGGAAAGGCGGCGATGGGTTGAGAGGCCTGGAGAGATACTCCGGATGGAACTGCACTGTGACGTAATACGGATGGTTGTCGACGACTGCGACCTCCATGCGCGTGCCAGTAGTGTCTCTGCCTACAAAGCGCAAGCCAGCAGCCTCTAACCGCGCTATGTACTCTTGGTTCACTTCGTAGCGATGCCGGTGTCGCTCCTCTATCTCGCTCTTTTTGTACAGTTGCGCTGGAAACAGAGTATTATTTATACCGTGTGTGCTTTGAAGAGTTACTTATTTATTACTATACGTATACGGGGTGTAAGGGACAGCGTCCCGCAAACTTATAGGGGTTGCTCAGTCAACGATACTGAACAACTACCACCAGGTTTTTTTTTTTAGGAAATGAAAATAAAAATTTGCTTTTTCTTAGAATATGACCACATTGATCAGACAATTTGTATGGAAAATCATTTTTTTTTATAATTTCCTGAAAAATCATCCTGGTGATATATGTTTAGTATCGTTGACTGAGCAACCCCTATCAGTTTGCGGGACGCTGTCCCTTACACCCGGTATAGTAACTGATATTTTACGGTGTAGATCTCAATAGATTGATAGCAGCATTTTTGTAAGAAATAAAGTTTAGCCGACCTCGTGAAATACGGGATAAGGCTAGGGAGATGATGATGACATAACTACTCACTGATGACGCTGGGCTCGAGCAGTGTCTTCCTTTTGCCGAGGCGCATGGTGCCGCCGAGGTTGCCGGGGTGGTGCTCCGGCATGTCTATCACCAGCTTGTCCTCGCAGTTGGGGTCCACCTAAAATTATAATAAAAAACAAAAATTACTCGTGGGCCCAGTATGGATTGGCCGACTTCACACACAACCTTTTAATTTTATCGAAGGTGTGTGCAGGTTTCCTCGTGATGTTTTCATTCACCGTAAAAGCGCCAATTAAACGTCATTGCAAATTCAGAAACCAAAAAACACATTGGTTTCTGCGTCTTACTGGCAGTAGTGCTGTAAAGGACTATAGGTTTTTAGCCCTAAATTTTAGCCTATTAGTCCTTTACAGCACTAACTGGCAGGCTTCGATCTTGTACGAACCTCAGTAGTGTTGGCCCCCTTCAATCCTAGAACATTTCTCGCGAACTCGATGACGGCGGCTTGCAGGCCGAGGCAGATTCCTAGCATTGGTTTCTGTGTCTCGCGGCACCACTGGCACGCCTCGATCTTGCCCTCCATGCCGCGGTGGCCGAACCCGCCGGGGATTATCACGCCGCTGGGAAAAAACACGTTCATTACTTTCGGATACTGATGATTTTACACCAGTGATTGGAAAAGATTGTACATCATCATCTTCCTAGCCTTTATCCCGTATCTCTCGGGGTCGGCTCCCTAATCTAGGGGATTGAACGAGGGTACTGGTTTTTACACAGAGCGACTGCCATCTGACCTCCGCAACCCAGAAGGGAAACCAGACCCAATCCTAGATTAGGTTACACACAGCCTTTGAATTTCCTCGTAGGTGTGTGCAGGTTTCCTCACGATGTTTTCCTTCACCGTAAAAGCGCCGAATAAACGTACATATGAAATTCGAAAACCGATAAAACACATTGGTACGTGGTGGGATTCGAACCACGACCTCGTGCACAGAAGGCCGCGGCCCTATCCACTACACCATCCGGGCTTTTGTACATATTTTTTATTATTTGAGACGCTCACAGTACCACCAGCACGGCCTCCGTCCCGGCAATCGGGTGTGCTGAAGATCAACCAGAACGCTCAAGGTTACTTAGCGCTTATTATTAAGATTGAATTTATACTAAGGCCCGTATTTATAATCAGCTCTCAAGAGTGACAGCGAGTTTGAGTTCGTATCAGGAATGTTATTTCAGTACAAAACGGTCTGTCAAATCCATACTTAATATTGCTCTCAATCTTGAGATCGCTTTATAAATACGAGCCTTAGTATAAATTCAATCTTAATAATAAGCGCTAAGTAACCTTGAGCGTTCTGGTTGATCTTCAGCACACCCGATTGCCGGGACGGAGGCCGTGCTGGTGGTACTGTGAGCGTCTCAAATAATAAAAAATATGTACAAAAGCCCGGATGGTGTAGTGGATAGGGCCGCGGCCTTCTGTGCACGAGGTCGTGGTTCGAATCCCACCACGTACCAATGTGTTTTATCGGTTTTCGAATTTCATATGTACGTTTATTCGGCGCTTTTACGGTGAAGGAAAACATCGTGAGGAAACCTGCACACACCTACGAGGAAATTCAAAGGCTGTGTGTAACCTAATCTAGGATTGGGTCTGGTTTCCCTTCTGGGTTGCGGAGGTCAGATGGCAGTCGCTCTGTGTAAAAACCAGTACCCTCGTTCAATCCCCTAGATTAGGGAGCCGACCCCGAGAGATACGGGATAAAGGCTAGGAAGATGATGATGTACAATCTTTTCCAATCACTGGTGTAAAATCATCAGTATCCGAAAGTAATGAACGTGTTTTTTCCCAGCGGCGTGATAATCCCCGGCGGGTTCGGCCACCGCGGCATGGAGGGCAAGATCGAGGCGTGCCAGTGGTGCCGCGAGACACAGAAACCAATGCTAGGAATCTGCCTCGGCCTGCAAGCCGCCGTCATCGAGTTCGCGAGAAATGTTCTAGGATTGAAGGGGGCCAACACTACTGAGGTTCGTACAAGATCGAAGCCTGCCAGTTAGTGCTGTAAAGGACTAATAGGCTAAAATTTAGGGCTAAAAACCTATAGTCCTTTACAGCACTACTGCCAGTAAGACGCAGAAACCAATGTGTTTTTTGGTTTCTGAATTTGCAATGACGTTTAATTGGCGCTTTTACGGTGAATGAAAACATCACGAGGAAACCTGCACACACCTTCGATAAAATTAAAAGGTTGTGTGTGAAGTCGGCCAATCCATACTGGGCCCACGAGTAATTTTTGTTTTTTATTATAATTTTAGGTGGACCCCAACTGCGAGGACAAGCTGGTGATAGACATGCCGGAGCACCACCCCGGCAACCTCGGCGGCACCATGCGCCTCGGCAAAAGGAAGACACTGCTCGAGCCCAGCGTCATCAGTGAGTAGTTATGTCATCATCATCTCCCTAGCCTTATCCCGTATTTCACGAGGTCGGCTAAACTTTATTTCTTACAAAAATGCTGCTATCAATCTATTGAGATCTACACCGTAAAATATCAGTTACTATACCGGGTGTAAGGGACAGCGTCCCGCAAACTGATAGGGGTTGCTCAGTCAACGATACTAAACATATATCACCAGGATGATTTTTCAGGAAATTATAAAAAAAAATGATTTTCCATACAAATTGTCTGATCAATGTGGTCATATTCTAAGAAAAAGCAAATTTTTATTTTCATTTCCTAAAAAAAAAAACCTGGTGGTAGTTGTTCAGTATCGTTGACTGAGCAACCCCTATAAGTTTGCGGGACGCTGTCCCTTACACCCCGTATACGTATAGTAATAAATAAGTAACTCTTCAAAGCACACACGGTATAAATAATACTCTGTTTCCAGCGCAACTGTACAAAAAGAGCGAGATAGAGGAGCGACACCGGCATCGCTACGAAGTGAACCAAGAGTACATAGCGCGGTTAGAGGCTGCTGGCTTGCGCTTTGTAGGCAGAGACACTACTGGCACGCGCATGGAGGTCGCAGTCGTCGACAACCATCCGTATTACGTCACAGTGCAGTTCCATCCGGAGTATCTCTCCAGGCCTCTCAACCCATCGCCGCCTTTCCTCGGGTACGTATAAGATAATACAGGAAATGGAAAATACCCGGTGCACAATATAAGCCGTATAGTAGTCGCTGGTCTTCAAAATTGATGAAAAGCTAGTGTACAAGACAGATGTCATGTCATAGTTGTTAATAAGTTGTCCATAGATGTCACTGTAGAAATTGTAGTAAATAATACATGGCGATGGTGAGATTTGTTCTGGTTAATTTATAAGATCTGAAGTATTCGATATTGTTAGTTTGAGTCAGTCTCAAATGGTCTCAAATAGTCTCAAATAGTCTCTCAAGATGGAAGAACAGTAAATAAAGTGTAATATCAAGTGCAAAAGTGTTAGTGTTAGTGTTAGGGCCTAGTAACCAGTAATAGGCAGGAAGTGCTGGATCCCCCTGCGCTCAGGATCAGGGCCATGGTGTTATTCAGCGAGATAGTGGAGCTGTCAAGTTTTCCAAATTACCTGAAATATGGTGATATTTTTGTTTGTTCTCAGATTGGTGCTGGCCACGCTGGGTAAACTGAAGACTTATTTGTCAAAAGGCTGCAGGTTCAGCCCGAGAAACCAATCAGATGTCAGCTCAGGTAATTTAATGTGTAATTTTAATACTCTAGCAATTTTTTCTTATTTCGACCTATTATGTTACATAGTTAATAGGGATGTTGACTGGGTGGCTAAAAAATTTCAAATCGTTTATACTTACAACTGATGGCTAAAGTAACTGTTGGTCTCATTTAACATTTGAAAAAAAAAAAAAACAAGCAAGTGACGTCACAACCCAGTATTTTCATACAAAAAAGCGTTTTTGACATTTCATAAAAAGTTGCTGATTTGACTAGTAGTCAAATAGCGTATTGATTAATTCAGATAGATATATCGATTGAGCAGATTCTCGTCTCATCGAAGACACAATATTCAAATTGTTGATTTGTTTCAGATGAAGAGGAAGATGACATTTCAGTGTCATCGCTGAGTTTAGCCGACGAGAAAACTGTCATCGAAAATGGCAACGGTAAAAAAGAAAATGGCAATGTTAAAGAAAACGGTAATACTATAAAAGTCAATGGAGTAAAGGAGACAGAAATTAAATCTTAATTTGTTTTTATAATTAATTTTAAGTAGAAATTCTAATTAATTTGATATTTAGTCAATTTGTTACTTGTACCAGTACGCTGGTAGAATTCGTTAGTTTTCGAACTATTTTAGGACTTATTATTTTAGGAATAAATAGTAATTTTCGTTTCGATGGCGTTATACAGATACATTTGACGCATTACTAGTTTTGTATTCCATAACTTCTGTGCATAATATTTTACATGTAGTTTACACTCGTGGGTAATTTTACGTTAAGTACGGAGCTAGTGAGGAATCACACTTGCAATCAATTCAAGTTTAATCCAGATTACGTCTTATAAAAGCATGCATAGAATTGAGTACTTGACTGGGTAGCTTAAAAAATTCAAAACGTTTATACTTAAAACTGATGGCTAAAAATATTGTGGATTTCATTCATCATTAAAAAAATTGCTCATTTAGATTTTAATAATCGAATTAAAAGTATTGAAGTT
>JARACY010005046.1:0-23702 GCA_029255725.1 Scrobipalpa atriplicella | reverse complement strand
ATATCGGACAGCCAAAATTGAAATAATAATTGAAATAATTTTTCTGACGTACATAAACATAACTACCTATACATAGGTAGAGTCAATCAATTTTATCACATAACAAAGCTAAAAGATACCTATATTTTTGAGAATACTTAATTTTATTTAATCCTATATTATTTATCGTAATTCCTCATAAGTTATAGCATTATTTAATAAATGAGGTTATTGATTTAACACTATATTTTGTTTTACTGATAAATGAAGCCTTCTTACATAACTATTACCATTTATTAGATTCTGATAATGCGTGTATCAGTGTTAACTAAAATAATTCTTGTCAACGCGAAGCATAATAAGGATAAAGAACTCTGACCCATTTAGTAAGAGAATAATAACTTACTTTGGGTTTCAGCTCATGCGGCGCAACATACTTACTCGTACATGTCAATAAACTACCCCGCGGTTTTATACACTTTGCTCGAGTATTTTTACATGTTACTTTGTTGCACTGCTATTTCTTTGATATACGTATTGTGTTCTATTTTACTAGAAAGTCAAATAGTTACGTGCTTTCAAAATTGTACACTGAGCGAAATCTGCATTAATTAAGCCGTTGTCCGCGCAGCCTACCTCGCAAGTGAATGATGCGTGTACAAAGGAAGTAACTTGCGCACATTTCTAGTTTCCCAACCAGGTTACATCTGGCATGATTAGATGCTCCTTTTTGCCCGAAAAGAGCAATCTGCCAGTCGTGGCTCCGTATTCCGTCCTTCGCCATCACGATTGCGACTAGGTACCTACTACTTATCTGCAAGGCTGTTTCCGTTCCGTGACCTTATTATTAAGCACTTATTTAACTGCCTTCGTGATGGCGAAGGACGGAATACGGAGCCACGACTGGCAGATTGCTCTTTTCCGGCAAAAAGGAGCATCTAATCATGCCAGATGTAACCTGGTTGGAAACTAGAAATGTGCGCAAGTTACTTCCTTTGGTACACGCATCATTCACTTGCGAGGTAGGCTGCGCGGACAACGGCTTAATTAATGCAGATTTCGCTCAGTGTAACAATTTTGAAAGCACGTAACTATTTGACTTTCTAGTAAAATAGAACACAATACGTATATCAAAGAAATAGCAGTGCAACAAAGTAACATGTAAAAATACTCGAGCAAAGTGTATAAAACCGCGGGTAGTTTATTGACATGTACGAGTAAGTATGTTGCGCCGCATGAGCTGAAACCCAAGTAAGTTATTATTCTCTTACTAATGGGTCAGAGTTCTTTATCCTTATTATGCTTCGCGTTGACAAGAATTATTTTAGTTAACACTGATACACGCATTATCAGAATCTAATAAATGGTAATAGTTATGTAAGAAGGCTTCATTTATCAGTAAAACAAAATATAGTGTTAAATCAATAACCTCATTTATTAAATAATGCTATAACTTATGAGGAATTACGATAAATAATATAGGATTAAATAAAATTAAGTATTCTCAAAATATAGGTATCTTTTAGCTTTGTTATGTGATAAAATTGATTGACTCCTACCTATGTATAGGTAGTTATGTTTATGTACGTCAGAAAAATTATTTCAATTATTATTTCAATTTTGGCTGTCCGATATCATGATGTAACATCGTTTAATAAATTATTATTATTGATAACATTATTAATAATTAATTGAAAGATTAATCGCTAATTGCTTTATTTCACTTTTAAATTGGTACATTTATTTTAATTTTAAGACCCAGAATTATAAGAGCCTAAAAACTGGACGATTTACTTTTAAAAGGACATATGTTATTTTGCATAGTGCTTTAATAAAGCGTAATGTAGGTATGTATGTATGCTTTTTAACGTTCTTTAAAAGGTCTAATGAATCAAAGAAATAGGACATAAAATGATAGTTTTTACCGTTTTACTAGTGAATGGGTGCATGTGATTGTAGCCTCACATAGCAACGGTTCTTGTAACCGTGTGTATGACAAACAGGATTGTATGGAGTTGTGTGAATACTTCGGAAGTGACAACAATCGAGGTCATATCAAAACATAAGGGTTCTGTGGAACTGGAATGGGACATTGAGGCAGAGTCAGTACACATACATACATACATACATATATCACGGCTTTATCCTAATGGGGTAGGCAGAGCGCCAACGACCCAAACAAAGGTCGTTCCGCCACGTTTGACTAGTTTGAGGGTTACTTAAGATATATCTGTATTAGCTGTAGTGACAGGTTGTCAGCCCATCGCCTTAATTACAATATACTGAAACCCTCGAATCCCTTAGCTGATTTTTACAGCATGCCCGGGAGGTGATGCAGCTGGCACATTCTATGTTTTTCTATCGCTCCCAGTCCAGCATAGAAGCACAATGTCAGTACACAACAAGTCTTACACGTTATTACAGATATATTTACCAACGCCTCAAAAAGAAAGATAATTGCCTTAAGAGAGGCTAAAAAATAAGATAGAACTTATTTACGGTCAGTCAGTTACAGAGTTCTCAACTTACATTTAAATTAAAATAAGAAAATTATCCCGAGATTTCATTTTCTAAAGATTTCCTGTTCGTAAAATCTAAAAAGCTTTTATTAAAGCAATATTTAATCTGACTTATAATTTACGAAGATCAAAACGTTTCTGATACACGGTTCAGTAAACTTTTTAAATAATTTGGACGTCTATTCAAGGTGATATTCCAAATATAAATCGTCAAGGAAAAATCGAAACACGAGTAAAGAAATGTGATTGTAAACAAACCTGCGTCATATTGGCACTCTCACTGATTATCAGCAGCTCGCCAACTGCCCAAACCAAACCGCATTTCTCACCGCAACTGACATTTCTAAATCACTACTCTTTCACTTTTTTCAACGTCTTTTATTTATCACTAAATTCATACACTACAGTAAATGCTATAAAAATAGGTGCAAAAACCTAACCTAAAAGACCATGTAACTAGGAATGATAATAGGAGAAAGTGTAGAGTGAACTTAAACGTGTCGCTTTTGGTCCAAGCGCGCGTCGCTACTGAACTATCATAGCGAAGCGAGCGCTCCACAGACTCATTATTTAATAGCCAGATAAAAGATTATCTATTGAGGCGTCCTCGGTCAATACGATATTAAATTACGTATTTGTGTTTGAATGGCGCGAGGCAGCGGAATTGAGCAAGTGGCAACGCTCCTCGTGCGATAAGCGGTGTAAAGGGTACTCAGAGGAATGATTCAGGTTATATCTGCGTAGATATACTTATTACAATTATTTATATTTGATATTGAATTTCTCTGGTCAAATGCTAAGTATGTGGGTGATTAATAATGCCACCATTATTTGGGTTAAATAGACAATTTGCCAACCTACCTGACCTACTGATATTAAACTTTTTAAGACTTACTGAATTTAACATCTCCTGAGACTAAAGTATACTTATTTACAGTATTTATTTTATGTATGTATGTACATAGTATATAATATGCCGTGAAACGAAAGCATTACTTTTTTTTAAAGCCAAGCTCCGTCCACCGTCGAGCGACCTTTGTTTTCTTTGTTCTATCTCCATGTTGTGATTGATATCCAATATTTCCAATGACATAGATAGCGAAAAGATTTTTCACATTTTTTCCATGACTTCTATTAGTTTGTTTCAAGAGAAAAACAAACAAAAGTATGTGAATAATAAGTAACAACATTCTGTTGAATATGTGCTGAAGCGAAGCGGAGTCACTGCTTTTCAGCTAAATTAAAGTTAGGGTCCAGTGACATTTCATGCATCATAGAATAGAGTCCAGACGAGGTCGACGATCGTTCAGTGCAGTTGGGGAACAAAATATGCAGGACTTTCAGAGATTTCAGTGTATTATTCAAATCAGCATTTGAGTCAGCTCATATCAAAGGTTTATTAAATACAAGTCGTGTTCATTCAAATACAAGTTGTGTTTGTGTGTGTGAAGGTTAGGTTAAAACTACAACAGTTTTTAAAATCATTTGAGTCTCATCGTCCGTTTTCCAATCCAAGTAACTTACTGTTTTGGTATGTTAACTCGACGCCAAAAAATGCCTAATAATCCAAGGGCATTGACTACGTCGAAAAGATTTCGTGTCTACTGTATGTGAAAATAGAAGTTAGATTGCCAAAGGCTGATTCTTTTCATGCATAAAAATATTTTTCACATAAATTTAGGCTTATCCTTAAACACACGCGCAAAATTAAAATGATGAAATTGGGTTGGCTTACACCCACGTACAACCCTACACGTTATATTGTACATAAAAGGTAATATTACAGGCTAGAAAAAAAAATAGACTACGTTACATGCACTGAAATATATAATTTGTATTTGTATAGTATAGCCTTACTCTCAACTCTCAATGAAATCCAAACCAGTGTGGTGGAAAAACACCTTACCGCATTTTCAACCGGCCGCCGACAAGGACAGAAGGCTTCCATCAATTTCTGATGATCTTTTATGGCTTGATGGCCGGGATTATAAGGAGATTGATGAGCCTTATACAGACACAAATCAGTTATTTATAATACTGGCTTTTGTTCATATTTTATTAATTTAAATTGGCTACTACAATCGAAGTACAGTTTTTTGAAATGATTTATATATGGTCAATATCAGTAGGTAACGTAGGTTAATGAAATGTAAATGGTAGGTATGATTTTTGTTTTAAAGCGCAATATTACCTACATTCCCAAATTTTCGTTAATTACCATCACATGTGCACATTTTAAATAGTTTAACTAAATTATCTTAGTGAAGGCCTACGCCTACGAGCTACGCAACGCGTAGTAAATGCTACGATCCATAATCACCTCCCTTCTCGCGCTACGACGAGGGTAGGAAGAGGTTACAGCTTCCGTCGCTCTGTCTATACCATCGACGTCGACAGCCTTTGAAAGATTTTATCTCTAATGAAACGATTAGAATTAAACTTGCTTGAGACCATAGCAAGAGTATATCTTTCGAATAAACAAATTTTGAGATCATACCTAAACTCGAACATAGACCCTAAGCCTAGTTCCTAATTTTTTTCACCTTTCAATTTGACTTATCTTTAAGTACAGGCTACTGGTATACATTATTTACTGTATTCTAGTAACATGAGAGCAGTCGTGGGTAATTTCCCAGCGGACGGACATACGAGGACAAATAAAGCACTGAAAAGGTTTTCCAGCTGAAATACGAATCTCAAAGTCTTGGGACAGACGCCAATGCGGGCTGCTGCAGCGAAGAAACGAAAGCCGAAGGTTTTTGTTGGGATAATAGGATTAGAAAATTCAATAGTTTCATTATACGAATGCCAACTTTATAAATTAGGAAAGAAAACGGTTATCTACATCTTATTTCGATTTGGTAAAAAGAAATGAAGCAGTTTTACAAGTATAGCGCTGCTTAATAATCTTGTAAAAACTACGAATTTATACTGAATTTTCTTTTAGAGGCACTCGTTTTCAAACAAATCTATAAGTAAAAATCAAATGTTATCCCACTTTAATAGAAAGATAATAATTTCCATTTTAAACCGGAGATTTGATTTGGTTATTATGAAACTCTATGCGAGAGTTCTTATTTCTCATTCATAATCGTGCGAAAATACGAAAAGTAATAAGTATTACTTTAAAATTACGTGCGAGAAAATGTTTCACGATATTTTATGAAATATTCGTAAATCTATTGTTTGAAATCAAAATCTGAGAATGTTCGGCTCGATAAAATTTCTTTTCATTTGTTATCAAGGTGCTGCTGGCTTCGCAGATCGACAAAAAATTACACCGTTAGTTTAATATCTTCTGCTTATTTAATGAATTCTTTACTTATATGTTTTTCGTTTGCCGCAAGTTTCATTGCAGAGGTTCTTTGTACTAATATGTGGGATCTTTGTTTTTACCTGTGATGACGAACCATAAATGATTTATGATTTATGTTTAAGAGTTTAAGACATCTATGTCTTAAAAGGAAATTTCAAACGAAATATTTTTTCCGGCCGACTCTATAGCTGCCCTTAGCTGGGCCCGGGAGAGGTCAAGGGCGTCTGGGCCAAGGACGAAGCTAGCCCTCCAGCCTTACTTAACGCACGCGACAGCTGACTTTCCTTAGAAAACTGTTCAGCATTTTGAACAGTGCCATAATAACTTTATTTAACAATTTATTGCACAAATGAACAGGACAAAAACATAAAAAACAATAGTACAATAGGTACAGCCAGCTTATCTCTAAAAAGAAATCTCTTCCAGCTGACCTACGATAGTGAGAGTGCATTAGTGAGGCAGATAAGACGTGTATAAAAATATAGATAAAATAACTAGCTTTATTTATTCAAAAGGCTTTTGGATTCAGCGATTTTCATAACCCATAGAAAAGGTCTCTTAACAAATCGTTGCATGGATTTGCTTCTCACTTTCACGTTCTTATGTTTATTCTAATTACTGAATTCTCTTAATTTAAGCGAAAAATAAAAGTTTGACAAGATACGAAGACTTCAGTCAAACAAATGCTAGGACTAAACAAAGGGAGGGAACGGCGGCGGAATGCTTTTATTATACAGAGACAGACGACCCGTCATAAAAACCGACCAACCGACTGATATGGTTTTAGGTACATCAAGCTTAGAATACTCCGGAGAATACAGTTTCTTATCATGTAGCCGGACCCTTTCAGATTTAACACTTGTTCGTAATAAAATACCTAAGATAAAATTTAGTACTGCGACAGCTAGTCAAACAAAAAAAATTCAAATTAATGATGGAGGTGGAAATGATCTTAAATATACTGCCTGCCGAATGTAATGATGAAACATATAAATCAAACTGAAGACGTAATTCTATACCTATGAAGAGACCGCAAACATAACATTTTACTTGTGGTAGGCTTTACCATTGATATTATATTGCGGTTTACCTATACGCTGAGCGTTGAGCCGGTTTTCCAAAGACGCGGGTTCAAATCCTGTCGGCGGATGAAATTTTTGATTTGTTATTTCTAATATTATTTAGAAATAATATAGCACTGTCAGTGCAAAAAATCTATAAAAATATTGTAATTATGTGTAAATTACACTTACATTCTACTCTGTACACAATACTTAATTCTGTTTCCTTATTTTGTTCTATCTTGTTTTGTAACTGAGAATAAACGCTTTCTTTGTCTATTTCTATGATTCTGTTACTACCCAATCCACGATTCATTATGCAACAGCTTGTAACCTGCGCTTGCGTCACTGATAACTGCAATATTGGTTATGGCATTTATGGTTATATCCTTTATTTCTCTTCTAACAACAAAGGTAGGTGTACAATGCTGCAAGAGTTGATTTTAAAAGTGTGCTTGTATAAAATAATCCGCAATGAATAGGAAACGTCTGATACGCACTTGGTTTGTGTTATGCTAAGGAATAAAGAGAATAATATAAATTATTCATTGTGTAGGTGGATTCTAGAGCAACGAACTCTACGCATTGTGTAAAAATAATAAATGTAAGCGATTAACTACAGTAGTTGTGCATTCATTCACCATAAGATTATCCACACTATTCGAATCACGTGCGAAATTACCTCTGTGTAATGGATTTCTCTCCACTCCACGGTATGAGAAATGTACTGAATATTGCATGGTTTGGATGAGAATGAGTATAGGTACTAGCTTAGCACTAGAATATTTCATGACAATAATTCGTCCCATTTTTTTTCAAGGGTTGGCAAGTAGACGAAAGAAACTTATGAAAATGCTAGCGTGCTGATCATAGGACCAACACCAAAACATAACAGGAATCGTATGAGATTTTTTTTTTCTTTTATGGTAGTTGCAATTTTATTTTATGCAACATGTCTAGACTAGACACATTCCTCAACATTATGCGAGCGATGACATTGAATGACAAAAGTTGACCATTCTTCTCGAAATATTTCAGGTTTTGTTTACACAAGGTAGGAGGTAAAAGCCGTGGTCAGAGCACGAAAATATTCCTAAAACTGCGAACAATATCATTGGAAATCTGTAACAGTTCACAGCTCTAATTTCACCTCATTAGACTCCGTATTTCACATAATTACGACCCTAGGGTAGGAACTACTTAGTAAATACCCTGTTTATTAGAGGAGGTTCAATCAAGACGGCTCCGAACAATGCAAACTATTCTAATAATTGAACCCATGACCTTCAAATCAAACAAAGTCGCTTACTCCACAATTTCAAGTTAAGGCTTGCTATTCGCACGAGAGTAGGTATTTTGCGGCGTCCTAAAAAAAGGAGTTTCATATAAGAGACGAGATAGTTCTAATGAAGAAATAGTTCTTATCAATTGCAATATATAATAATAACGTAAATTATTTAGTTTGTTAAGTTTATCTTCTTTTCTCGCGGCAGAAGATATCAACAGTTCAACTTTTTTTAAATAATTTTAAAGGATAAAGGACATAGATAGAGTCGATGATGGAACGAGAGATCGCCAGAAAGAACATGTTTATTCATTCCTACTTCCGAGAAAAAGTGTAAGTATTTTTTATTCGAAAGCATAGATGACCTTTTTAACCCCTCCCGTACCTAATGTACCGAAGTGTTTAAGCATTTCTATTATCCCACTATCCAGCGAAGCTTAAGCTAAGCTGGGATATTCACCTTAACTAATAATACGATTTAGTCTAAAGCTCTAATAATGGATAAGTCGCAGTGTCTGAAGGAAAATCAAATGTCGTCTTATGATAAATCTCCATCTCCAGTAGCCCCTGTAAGTACTTTAGTAAGTAGGTAGTATTTGCTGACTGAAGTTCTCATTAGTTTCCCAGGGAACTTTGCGCAGCAAATATTATTCTGACAAAAACACACTTCGATATTATTTTATTTGACCTATCAAAACAAACCCATCATAAAAACTCGTGAAACAAATTAATCCAGCCAGGTGAATACCACCCCCGACACTGTGAAGGTAGGTATACTGGTATATCTAGATTTACTGAATACAGGCTGTGAGTGGAAATACCTGACCTGACCCATTTCTGCTGATCTGCCTTTGAATATATTCGCCGCAGTACCGTCTGCCCTATAAAACTTTAGAGACAGATAAAAATGATAACTTGGGTCTGGATAAACAGATTTGGTAGAAATTAAAAACATACTATAGGAATAGCAAAGGTAGGTCATTTATAGTAGTCACATGGAGTCCTATCCGAAAATGAAAAAAATAAGTTTATATAGGGACCTCATCTTTTTTTTTCCAATTAAATTAAAACTTCAGAAAATTTTCTACCACCTACAGCACATGTGTTTAATGTTCGTTCTTGTTTTGAAATTTCGACTTCGAAAATACAACAAAGAAACATTTTTCAAACTTCTTTATTATACTTGAGAAAATACTACATAATTTGTACAACTAAATGGAAAGAAAAACAAGAAATCTCCATGGACAGAGCTGTAACTAGGGTCAAAAGGGCCAATTGCCAATTATTGAGGCAATTGATCGAAGCCACCTCCTGACTGGGCTTCAGTCTACCTTGTGGTCAATTCAACCCATTATTTCTATGAATAATAATATTTTCCAGGCTGGACTGATGAGAAAATAGAACCAGAATATTCTGGAATTCCCGGACATACTATTACTATCGGCGTCCATACCACAGCCTTCAGTATGACATCTTTGTCAGACAGGTTTTTTCTTTTCATCTAATCGATTGTAAAAAAAATTTCATATACCTGCGATAAACAAACGAGAAGGCTATAACTTAGAATTTATGGTATTTTCATCTCATGGTGACGCCTCGTAATCCTTTCATGACGTAACTTCGTCTACAGATAGTGCTAGAACGTTTTTAGTTCGGGTATTGGGAATCCCGAGCTATTGAGTGGCGTAGCTAGATGACCAAGGGCCCTGGGGCAAAACAAAAACTGGGGCCCCTACACCCTACAATATTTAGTATTTATTAATAATAGTTAATATTGATAGTAAAATATAATCACATCAGAAATCATCAGATCTTTATAGTATAAAACGCGAGTGAAGCGAGCCATCTTATCACAGTTATACGAACACACTACACCAAGCGAAGCGAGCGCGACTTTTTACAGAAAAAATATCTGTTACGCGAGCGAAACGAGCTCGATTATTTACGAAAATAGTGAAATATCCACCTAAATAGTAAAAGTGAAAGACCATTGCATTTTCAATTGTTCTATAAGAGACTTGCTAATCAGGCTTTGAGGGCCCCCTGAGCTTGAGGGCCCTGGGGCACTGCCCCACATAGCCCCTTAGTAGCTACGCCACTGACTATTGAACGGTCCCGTGTATTAAAGGATTACGAGTGCGGGATCCCGCAGAATTATCAAAATACATAGTAATGGCTCTATTGCCTTAAACAATTCTAAATAATTTGGGGAAACACTATTTTAGGTACTTATACTACTGTCACAGAATATATAATAGTACTACATACTACTGTGATTAAAGGGAACTAACTATAACTAGAGGTACCTATATCTGACTGAAATATATTCGATTAGTCACTATACTTAATTCTTTCCATAACCAACAAAACTTATCAGTCGCACTGCCGTTAGTATTTTGGTGTTTTCAACTCAAGAACTCAACATTTTGCGAAACTATAAAATTTCAACATTTTGAGAAATTTTACATTTTGGGATTTTAATTTCTTGAGAGTTGCCTTAATGGTCCTAAAAGTGAATCGGAACCTGGCTTACCATAAAAAATCCTTGTAAACATTGGTCTATGAAGCCTGGGCAAATTCAAACTCCAGCCCATAACATGCGGAGCGATCGATGTAGGTACCGCACTGCGTCCCGTAGGTATAATTCTCTTTATTCCAGAAAACTTTTTTTTTATTTTCAAGAGAGACAAAAACGCATCTGAGACCGAGGTTTTTTGTAAAATTCAGGCTATAAAAAAAGTTACAGGAAGTCTGGTTTAGCCTAATTTCCTTCTGTTCTTAATGAGTTTTTGCGCGCAAAAAAGTGAGGCTATGTAAGCTTTTTCACTTTTGCAGATTTCAAAGAGGCATTGGGCACTTGATAAAGCTCAATTGCCCTCCCTTAATGCCAGCCTGTAGGGCTCATGTTGATTGACAAAATCATCTTCGTATACGTTTGGGTTTGTCATGTCAACAATGCTATCGATTCAGTGAGGACACGACTTACTAAGTCTGAATTAAAATTATTGCTGTCCCTGTTTACTTTTCTAGTACGGGAATAGGGTGACAATTTTAGTCAAGATTAAGTAATTTTATGTGCATCCGAATAGCAATAAATGACTTAGTTTGTGTAACTGATATCCAGAAGTTAGCCCATTTGCTATGTATCACCGGATTTCTGTCTCCAGCGCTTCCAGCACTCCAGCACACAACAACCGTAAATTGTGCTTGTTGTCGGTGCCAGCTGATTTATGGGGAAAATGGCGGGAGACACAGACTAGAGGAAAATTAAATGGTACGAGAAATGGCGGATTTTACTATTTCTAAGTGTTATTAAGGCAGTATCCTGGCTAATGTCGAAGATAATTTTTTATTTTTGGATTTGTTTGTAAAAGAATTTCTCCTACCGTTTTCTCTATGTAAATAGTTACAAATAAATACATCGTTTCCGCGCCATATGAAAGCAGCTATGAGAAAAGTGAAAAGGGACGTTTTGCGAGCGGGACCTTATGCGTCTGAAAGTCAACTTCCACTCAAGGCAAATCTGATAGATACTGTGTTCACGGCATGCCAGGTATAGGTCCAAAACCTGATTAATGTGCTTTGTACATTGAGCGTGAAAGAAATATGTCAAATATATATTTTTGGAAAATCGGCAGCTTTTATAAGATTAGATATTGGTGTTAAGCAATATAGCAGGAAGTACCTGTGATATCTAGTCGTATCGTATCGTAATTTTCATAATAATATCAACCAGATTTATCAGAAATACTGGTTACAAATCTGAAAAAATAGATAGGTTTAGGTATAATTTCTATAAAATGTACTTACATTACATTATGTAATCAAACTGGTACCTACCTACGTAGTAAATACTATATATTTAGTTCCTATCTAGAAGACCGATACGAATTTAATAGAAAGTTCCCGAATGCAGCATAGATAGGCTAGCCCTCATAGTCCAGACTTAAAAAGGATCACCGAGCGAAGAGCTAAATAGAGTTTCGATCAGACCTCGCGGCTTGTGGCATTTACTTGAGAGGATCAGATTAGACTTCAGAGGGAATGGAACGTGTCAATATCGCCCAAAATGGGGAACAAATGAAACCACGGAGTGCGTGGTTGATTGAAGAACTTATGAAAATACTCGCATTGGCAGCATCAATAACATGTGTAGGTACGTATAAGGATGAGATAGTCCACTTGCGAATGAAGCTGATCTGCCTGGACAACCCACTACTACGGTATAAAGGGAGGGTTTGAAATGAAACCTGCGTTATCTAGACCTGTGTGACTGCGGTGTCTTGAATTGAGGAGCATGTCGCCTTTTATTGTCATATACATTCCGTGCCTTAACATCTGCTTCTTATCTGACCTCTTTTACGACACAGTTAGTGCTAGCAGCGGCTGAACAGTGAACACTAACTTAAAGTTTGAATCGAACCAGCGACAGGAACGAAATCTATCATTTCTGTATAGGTACTTAAAGTTGAAGAAAGTAAGTACGCTTTTTAAACTTGTATTGCATGTTTGAAATAACCAGACTAAAACGATTTGTCATTTAGAAACAAGACAATATGTCGCGACTGGCGCTCCGTTCGTTTTTGGATCCGCTTCGGTAAAAATAAAATCACGCTAAAATAGCAAAAGGCGCGCCAACTGCGCACGATCAGCTGATCGAGTCAATAGCTTGTTCCACATTTAAAATTAAACAACAAAAATTATGTCAGGATAGGCTTTGGATCTACCTAATTATTCCCATAAATTGTAATCCTCAAATATCTATTTAAATATAATTGAATGTGCCATTCACAAGCCCAATATGTAGGGTAAATACGCTAAATGTCGGCCCCTTTACGGATTTTCTAACTTTGGATTGCTCTGGCTCCATCAGTTTCCAACGAAAGGATAGGTTTTGCTGCGTTTTAGATAGATTGATAAATCTATTTTATGTTCGTAGGCTTAAAATTGACTTTTCTACTAAAATAAAAAAGTAGTAAGGCTTAAATGCGGCGAGGTCCGAAAAACCCAAAAGTCGGCCGTTTTCAGCCCAATGATCGGTCCCACTTTTCCCAAATGTCGGCCGCATATAGGATGTTTAAAATTAAGACAATGAAAAATATTATTAATATGGTTTATATAATATAAGCATAAATTTAATAGATAGCAACAAGTTCCAAAGGATATTTGTCCTATCCTAAACCATATTTTGTCATAAAAATGTTTTCAATAATGTCAACTCCTCAAAGTCAAATCATTTATTTCCAAATAGATTCTTACGAACACTTTTAGAAATCCTAGTAGGTATGCCTATGTCAGCGTTAAATTGTAACAACTGTTAGTTTACAAACTTACTCGTCAGTTTATATACTATCGGTAGGTTAGGTTAGGTTAGGTTAGATTATAAATTTCCTAAGATAGATTATATCTAACGGTTTATGCAATATTACGGTTACACCTATATCCAAACCTCACTTCTTTATAATATTTATTTATAAATAATAAAATAAAATCATCATATTAATAAATATGAAGTTATGAGGATATAAGTTAAAAGAATAAATTAAAAGAAAAAATAAATTAAAAAACATTCAGCATGTATAATAGTGGCGCAAATTTCGAGTCTGGCCGACATTACGATCTATAATACTTCTAAAGTCGGCCCCTGTTTTGTGTACCTTATTTATCGAGATTCAACTAATATCCCCCCGGCCGTAATTTGGTGATTAAACGTGAAATAGATTTATGTACCTATAACCCTAACAAATTTTCATAATTAGCCAATAAAATTCGTTAAATCGTTGAATTTATAAAACAGACTGCATTTGCTTTAAGTCGGCCCCGGCCGAGATTGCGATTTTAAGCCAAAACTCGTGTTCTTATGGCGGCCCCCTATTTTTCCCTGAAACCAATACGTAAAATGTTGCAAAAACTATGTCAAAATGTAGTAAAAATAACTATTTAGTGATAAAACAGCTTAATATAAAATAAAATAAACGTAAAACGTTATTAACATAAATCCCCGAAGTGTGGGTACTCACAGCAAGTAAGCTACTTTGGCGAAGAATTTGACGCTTCAACGGCGCGATCTCTACTGACGCTCAGTGTGCGATGAGCGAGTGACGTAATAGGATGGTAACGGTTTGTACGTATTAAGTATAAATTAAGGTTGGAATACGTGTGGCACAATCCCCATTTATTACTTTATGAACTTAAAGCAAGCTGAATACGTGTAGATGGCCGACGTTTGGGGGGGGGCCGACGTTAGGCATATTTACCCTATACTGATTATTGTGCTAATATAAAATTAACACTCAATTTTGTCAATCCAATTAGAGCCTTGGTGGTAAGAAGGTGTCTTCAAGGCCAAGGTTATTATGTGGTTATAAGATCAAGTATTTAACTGTTATTGTATATGTAACATAGGTACACAAATAATTTAATTTAATAAAGTTTAAGGCATATTCAACTAAGAAAAAAATATTTAAGGAAAAGAAAAATAATATGTATAAGTAAGTATGTCTAACTGCATCTCTTAATTATTATAAATAATCAGCTACACAAGTAAGAATACTGTTTTTTTAATAACCTAATAACCTATGATAAAATGGTATAAAATAAAATATTTGACTGCTGTTGTAATTGTAAGCTATAATAATTTTATAAATAAATCAAATGTAATACTTTCTTTCTTCTTCAAAGTCAAAGTTACTTTTTAGGGTTCAGAACCCAAACGGTAAAAAACGGGACCCTATTACTAAGACTTCGCTGTCTGTCTTTCTGTCCCTCTGTCACCAGGCTGTATCTCATGAACCGTGATAGGTACAGAGTTGAAATTTTCGTAGATGATGTATTTCTGTTGCCGTTATAACAAAAAATACCTACTAAAACCAGAATATAATGAATATTATATCCCATACAAAAAACGTGGTTTTTTTACTTGTTTTTGTAGATAATGTTTCGGAGGCTGTTTCTCATTAATTAGATAGTTGAAATTTTCACAGATGATGTATTTCTATTGCCGCTATAACAAAAAATACCAAAAACTGGCCAAGTGCGAGTCAGACAACAGACGATTGATTTTTTTGCCGTTTTTATAAATGATGGTACGGAACCCTTAGTGGGCGAGTCAGACTCGCACTTGGCCGGTTTTTTCATATTTCAACCTAAGTTCGTTGGAGAAAGTTGTCCAGTTTTATTGGTCAATTCACATCCTAAGGTTTGGTTTGGTTGGCAAATTTTTCTGGTACTCCCTATATATTTGAATGTGAAAGGCCTCTGCCTTGTAGAGTATAATGCAGGCAGAGTTATTATTCTTCAGAAACATTTTATAATTTCCTAATAATTTCCTATTGTAGAATCATCCCCATCTGTTATAAAATGCAATTAAAATAAATACCTGGAAAAATGTGTAAATGGTAAACGTTTGTGGTGTATCTGAATTCTAAACGAAAAAACTAAGTATGTTACCGATTAATAAGCTAATCAACGTTAATTTAATTAAAATGAATGCATTTAATTTTACTTTCGCTCGACCCCTTGAAATAGGCCAAATAAAAATCTAAATAATAAATGTAAATACTCACCAAAATACGATACACGACTAGTCGATGCTAGAAAACAGCTCGGACCATTGCAAGTCCGTATTGTAAAACACTTAACACTTGGCAAAAACAAAAGAAAGGCAATTAATTATAGAAAAAAACAAAAGGCTGTAAAAATGTCAGGCACTTTGATTCGTTTGTTCGGTAATAATTGCTTCGCAAAGTACACACTACGACTCCCGTGTCGTTAGAAATAGATTGCAGAATTTAGGTTCTGAAATATTCAGGCCACAATTTATTTTTCGGAAAAATACTTGAGTTTTCCAGACACTACAAACACATTAGCACAATAGCGGACATGGGACATTGGTGAATCGAGCGAAATCTGCGGAATAAAAGAACGTGATTGGTTGGATAATAAACGCGATGTTGCCATTTGAAGAAATTAATCCTACCAATTTTTCCTACTATGTTCAACACTCTTTACCACACAAAAAGCATTTTGCAGCATCCGCATCTTCGTCGCCCGTGGCAACCGAGTAAAATCCGGCTTCGGCCATGTTTCGCACATTACACTTTTCCTTATCACTGAAAGGCCAGTTTTTGAACGTTTTGATACGTTCCTGCACTAAATACAATGATACATTATCCATTTTTATTGAATTATCAGAGAAAATTGTTTACAACACAAGACAATCACAAAACACAAGCTGACAGACAGCACAGCAGCGGTTCAAGTTTAAAAATAGCGTTTAGTTGTGAAAATAGTTGAGGTGGGATTTTTGTTGGGACCTTGGGACTGGTTTTGACCTAGAGTTGATCGTTTATCTCTACAAACTAAATCATTTTGTACAATAAATAATTTTCAGATTTGTTAATTGTTAACTAATTACGGATTTTATTTGCATTATTTTGAATTTTTAGTTAATTAATCTTGACAGAGAGTGGAACATCAAAACGTATTGACCGAATGATATTTGAAAAGAACGAATGAAAAGAGTGTTGAACATAGTAGGAAAAATTGGTAGGATTAATTTCTTCAAATGGCAACATCGCGTTTATTATCCAACCAATCACGTTCTTTTATTCCGCAGATTTCGCTCGATTCACCAATGTCCCATGTCCGCTATTGTGCTAATGTGTTTGTAGTGTCTGGAAAACTCAAGTATTTTTCCGAAAAATAAATTGTGGCCTGAATATTTCAGAACCTAAATTCTGCAATCTATTTCTAACGACACGGGAGTCGTAGTGTGTACTTTGCGAAGCAATTATTACCGAACAAACGAATCAAAGTGCCTGACATTTTTACAGCCTTTTGTTTTTTTCTATAATTAATTGCCTTTCTTTTGTTTTTGCCAAGTGTTAAGTGTTTTACAATACGGACTTGCAATGGTCCGAGCTGTTTTCTAGCATCGACTAGTCGTGTATCGTATTTTGGTGAGTATTTACATTTATTATTTAGATTTTTATTTGGCCTATTTCAAGGGGTCGAGCGAAAGTAAAATTAAATGCATTCATTTTAATTAAATTAACGTTGATTAGCTTATTAATCGGTAACATACTTAGTTTTTTCGTTTAGAATTCAGATACACCACAAACGTTTACCATTTACACATTTTTCCAGGTATTTATTTTAATTGCATTTTATAACAGATGGGGATGATTCTACAATAGGAAATTATTAGGAAATTATAAAATGTTTCTGAAGAATAATAACTCTGCCTGCATTATACTCTACAAGGCAGAGGCCTTTCACATTCAAATATATAGGGAGTACCAGAAAAATTTGCCAACCAAACCAAACCTTAGGATGTGAATTGACCAATAAAACTGGACAACTTTCTCCAACGAACTTAGGTTGAAATATGAAAAAACCGGCCAAGTGCGAGTCTGACTCGCCCACTAAGGGTTCCGTACCATCATTTATAAAAACGGCAAAAAAATCAATCGTCTGTTGTCTGACTCGCACTTGGCCAGTTTTTGGTATTTTTTGTTATAGCGGCAATAGAAATACATCATCTGTGAAAATTTCAACTATCTAATTAATGAGAAACAGCCTCCGAAACATTATCTACAAAAACAAGTAAAAAAACCACGTTTTTTGTATGGGATATAATATTCATTATATTCTGGTTTTAGTAGGTATTTTTTGTTATAACGGCAACAGAAATACATCATCTACGAAAATTTCAACTCTGTACCTATCACGGTTCATGAGATACAGCCTGGTGACAGAGGGACAGAAAGACAGACAGCGAAGTCTTAGTAATAGGGTCCCGTTTTTTACCGTTTGGGTTCTGAACCCTAAAAAGTAACTTTGACTTTGAAGAAGAAAGAAAGTATTACATTTGATTTATTTATAAAATTATTATAGCTTACAATTACAACAGCAGTCAAATATTTTATTTTATACCATTTTATCATAGGTTATTAGGTTATTAAAAAAACAGTATTCTTACTTGTGTAGCTGATTATTTATAATAATTAAGAGATGCAGTTAGACATACTTACTTATACATATTATTTTTCTTTTCCTTAAATATTTTTTTCTTAGTTGAATATGCCTTAAACTTTATTAAATTAAATTATTTGTGTACCTATGTTACATATACAATAACAGTTAAATACTTGATCTTATAACCACATAATAACCTTGGCCTTGAAGACACCTTCTTACCACCAAGGCTCTAATTGGATTGACAAAATTGAGTGTTAATTTTATATTAGCACAATAACCTAATAACCTATGATAAAATGGTATAAAATAAAATATTTGACTGCTGTTGTAATTGTAAGCTATAATAATTTTATAAATAAATCAAATGTAATACTTTCTTTCTTCTTCAAAGTCAAAGTTACTTTTTAGGGTTCAGAACCCAAACGGTAAAAAACGGGACCCTATTACTAAGACTTCGCTGTCTGTCTTTCTGTCCCTCTGTCACCAGGCTGTATCTCATGAACCGTGATAGGTACAGAGTTGAAATTTTCGTAGATGATGTATTTCTGTTGCCGTTATAACAAAAAATACCTACTAAAACCAGAATATAATGAATATTATATCCCATACAAAAAACGTGGTTTTTTTACTTGTTTTTGTAGATAATGTTTCGGAGGCTGTTTCTCATTAATTAGATAGTTGAAATTTTCACAGATGATGTATTTCTATTGCCGCTATAACAAAAAATACCAAAAACTGGCCAAGTGCGAGTCAGACAACAGACGATTGATTTTTTTGCCGTTTTTATAAATGATGGTACGGAACCCTTAGTGGGCGAGTCAGACTCGCACTTGGCCGGTTTTTTCATATTTCAACCTAAGTTCGTTGGAGAAAGTTGTCCAGTTTTATTGGTCAATTCACATCCTAAGGTTTGGTTTGGTTGGCAAATTTTTCTGGTACTCCCTATATATTTGAATGTGAAAGGCCTCTGCCTTGTAGAGTATAATGCAGGCAGAGTTATTATTCTTCAGAAACATTTTATAATTTCCTAATAATTTCCTATTGTAGAATCATCCCCATCTGTTATAAAATGCAATTAAAATAAATACCTGGAAAAATGTGTAAATGGTAAACGTTTGTGGTGTATCTGAATTCTAAACGAAAAAACTAAGTATGTTACCGATTAATAAGCTAATCAACGTTAATTTAATTAAAATGAATGCATTTTTAATTTTACTTTCGCTCGACCCCTTGAAATAGGCCAAATAAAAATCTAAATAATAAATGTAAATACTCACCAAAATACGATACACGACTAGTCGATGCTAGAAAACAGCTCGGACCATTGCAAGTCCGTATTGTAAAACACTTAACACTTGGCAAAAACAAAAGAAAGGCAATTAATTATAGAAAAAAACAAAAGGCTGTAAAAATGTCAGGCACTTTGATTCGTTTGTTCGGTAATAATTGCTTCGCAAAGTACACACTACGACTCCCGTGTCGTTAGAAATAGATTGCAGAATTTAGGTTCTGAAATATTCAGGCCACAATTTATTTTTCGGAAAAATACTTGAGTTTTCCAGACACTACAAACACATTAGCACAATAGCGGACATGGGACATTGGTGAATCGAGCGAAATCTGCGGAATAAAAGAACGTGATTGGTTGGATAATAAACGCGATGTTGCCATTTGAAGAAATTAATCCTACCAATTTTTCCTACTATGTTTCAACACTCTTTTCATTCGTTCTTTTCAAATATCATTCGGTCAATACGTTTTGATGTTCCACTCTCTGTCAAGATTAATTAACTAAAAATTCAAAATAATGCAAATAAAATCCGTAATTAGTTAACAATTAACAAATCTGAAAATTATTTATTGTACAAAATGATTTAGTTTGTAGAGATAAACGATCAACTCTAGGTCAAAACCAGTCCCAAGGTCCCAACAAAAATCCCACCTCAACTATTTTCACAACTAAACGCTATTTTTAAACTTGAACCGCTGCTGTGCTGTCTGTCAGCTTGTGTTTTGTGATTGTCTTGTGTTGTAAACAATTTTCTCTGATAATTCAATAAAAATGGATAATGTATCATTGTATTTAGTGCAGGAACGTATCAAAACGTTCAAAAACTGGCCTTTCAGTGATAAGGAAAAGTGTAATGTGCGAAACATGGCCGAAGCCGGATTTTACTCGGTTGCCACGGGCGACGAAGATGCGGATGCTGCAAAATGCTTTTTGTGTGGTAAAGAGTGTTGAACATAGTAGGAAAAATTGGTAGGATTAATTTCTTCAAATGGCAACATCGCGTTTATTATCCAACCAATCACGTTCTTTTATTCCGCAGATTTCGCTCGATTCACCAATGTCCCATGTCCGCTATTGTGCTAATGTGTTTGTAGTGTCTGGAAAACTCAAGTATTTTTCCGAAAAATAAATTGTGGCCTGAATATTTCAGAACCTAAATTCTGCAATCTATTTCTAACGACACGGGAGTCGTAGTGTGTACTTTGCGAAGCAATTATTACCGAACAAACGAATCAAAGTGCCTGACATTTTTACAGCCTTTTGTTTTTTTCTATAATTAATTGCCTTTCTTTTGTTTTTGCCAAGTGTTAAGTGTTTTACAATACGGACTTGCAATGGTCCGAGCTGTTTTCTAGCATCGACTAGTCGTGTATCGTATTTTGGTGAGTATTTACATTTATTATTTAGATTTTTATTTGGCCTATTTCAAGGGGTCGAGCGAAAGTAAAATTAAATGCATTCATTTTAATTAAATTAACGTTGATTAGCTTATTAATCGGTAACATACTTAGTTTTTTCGTTTAGAATTCAGATACACCACAAACGTTTACCATTTACACATTTTTCCAGGTATTTATTTTAATTGCATTTTATAACAGATGGGGATGATTCTACAATAGGAAATTATTAGGAAATTATAAAATGTTTCTGAAGAATAATAACTCTGCCTGCATTATACTCTACAAGGCAGAGGCCTTTCACATTCAAATATATAGGGAGTACCAGAAAAATTTGCCAACCAAACCAAACCTTAGGATGTGAATTGACCAATAAAACTGGACAACTTTCTCCAACGAACTTAGGTTGAAATATGAAAAAACCGGCCAAGTGCGAGTCTGACTCGCCCACTAAGGGTTCCGTACCATCATTTATAAAAACGGCAAAAAAATCAATCGTCTGTTGTCTGACTCGCACTTGGCCAGTTTTTGGTATTTTTTGTTATAGCGGCAATAGAAATACATCATCTGTGAAAATTTCAACTATCTAATTAATGAGAAACAGCCTCCGAAACATTATCTACAAAAACAAGTAAAAAAACCACGTTTTTTGTATGGGATATAATATTCATTATATTCTGGTTTTAGTAGGTATTTTTTGTTATAACGGCAACAGAAATACATCATCTACGAAAATTTCAACTCTGTACCTATCACGGTTCATGAGATACAGCCTGGTGACAGAGGGACAGAAAGACAGACAGCGAAGTCTTAGTAATAGGGTCCCGTTTTTTACCGTTTGGGTTCTGAACCCTAAAAAGTAACTTTGACTTTGAAGAAGAAAGAAAGTATTACATTTGATTTATTTATAAAATTATTATAGCTTACAATTACAACAGCAGTCAAATATTTTATTTTATACCATTTTATCATAGGTTATTAGGTTATTAAAAAAACAGTATTCTTACTTGTGTAGCTGATTATTTATAATAATTAAGAGATGCAGTTAGACATACTTACTTATACATATTATTTTTCTTTTCCTTAAATATTTTTTTCTTAGTTGAATATGCCTTAAACTTTATTAAATTAAATTATTTGTGTACCTATGTTACATATACAATAACAGTTAAATACTTGATCTTATAACCTATGATAAAATGGTATAAAATAAAATATTTGACTGCTGTTGTAATTGTAAGCTATAATAATTTTATAAATAAATCAAATGTAATACTTTCTTTCTTCTTCAAAGTCAAAGTTACTTTTTAGGGTTCAGAACCCAAACGGTAAAAAACGGGACCCTATTACTAAGACTTCGCTGTCTGTCTTTCTGTCCCTCTGTCACCAGGCTGTATCTCATGAACCGTGATAGGTACAGAGTTGAAATTTTCGTAGATGATGTATTTCTGTTGCCGTTATAACAAAAAATACCTACTAAAACCAGAATATAATGAATATTATATCCCATACAAAAAACGTGGTTTTTTTACTTGTTTTTGTAGATAATGTTTCGGAGGCTGTTTCTCATTAATTAGATAGTTGAAATTTTCACAGATGATGTATTTCTATTGCCGCTATAACAAAAAATACCAAAAACTGGCCAAGTGCGAGTCAGACAACAGACGATTGATTTTTTTGCCGTTTTTATAAATGATGGTACGGAACCCTTAGTGGGCGAGTCAGACTCGCACTTGGCCGGTTTTTTCATATTTCAACCTAAGTTCGTTGGAGAAAGTTGTCCAGTTTTATTGGTCAATTCACATCCTAAGGTTTGGTTTGGTTGGCAAATTTTTCTGGTACTCCCTATATATTTGAATGTGAAAGGCCTCTGCCTTGTAGAGTATAATGCAGGCAGAGTTATTATTCTTCAGAAACATTTTATAATTTCCTAATAATTTCCTATTGTAGAATCATCCCCATCTGTTATAAAATGCAATTAAAATAAATACCTGGAAAAATGTGTAAATGGTAAACGTTTGTGGTGTATCTGAATTCTAAACGAAAAAACTAAGTATGTTACCGATTAATAAGCTAATCAACGTTAATTTAATTAAAATGAATGCATTTAATTTTACTTTCGCTCGACCCCTTGAAATAGGCCAAATAAAAATCTAAATAATAAATGTAAATACTCACCAAAATACGATACACGACTAGTCGATGCTAGAAAACAGCTCGGACCATTGCAAGTCCGTATTGTAAAACACTTAACACTTGGCAAAAACAAAAGAAAGGCAATTAATTATAGAAAAAAACAAAAGGCTGTAAAAATGTCAGGCACTTTGATTCGTTTGTTCGGTAATAATTGCTTCGCAAAGTACACACTACGACTCCCGTGTCGTTAGAAATAGATTGCAGAATTTAGGTTCTGAAATATTCAGGCCACAATTTATTTTTCGGAAAAATACTTGAGTTTTCCAGACACTACAAACACATTAGCACAATAGCGGACATGGGACATTGGTGAATCGAGCGAAATCTGCGGAATAAAAGAACGTGATTGGTTGGATAATAAACGCGATGTTGCCATTTGAAGAAATTAATCCTACCAATTTTTCCTACTATGTTCAACACTCTTTACCATCACAAAAAGCATTTTGCAGCATCCGCATCTTCGTCAGCCCGTGGCAACCGAGTAAAATCCGGCTTCAGGCCATGTTTCGCACATTACACTTTTCCTTATCACTGAAAGGCAGTTTTTGAACGTTTTGATACGTTCCTGCACTAAATACAATGATACATTATCCATTTTTATTGAATTATCAGAGAAAATTGTTTACAACACAAGACAATCACAAAACACAAGCTGACAGACAGCACAGCAGCGGTTC